>RJWJ010011400.1:0-44457 GCA_004363605.1 Indri indri
TGCAAACATTTTACGAGGATGGCTATTTACTGACCAAACGGAAAAACAGAGAACTTTCTCCAGGTTATGGGATTCTGGCTCTAAACTGATGCTAATTCTCAGATAAGCTAAAATAATGTTCCTGCAGGAGGGCTTAAGGAGGTCAAGTAATGGATATTCTCAGATTGACTCCATATCACGTGAGTCCAGTGGTATAATGAACACATTTTGTGTTTATTTCCCCAGCCCTGGAACATATATTCAAAGTAAGTTATGCTTAGCAACTGGTGAGATCCCCACATAGACCTGTGGAGTGAGGACCATTATGGTAGAAAAAGCCAAGAGGAAGCCCCTAGAACTGCCCCCCTCCCCCACAACAATAAACCAAAAGCAATACCACACACCTAGGGGAACCTTAGGGATCAATGCTGCCAAAACCCACAGGGTAAAGATTACTATACATCCCCATCTGCCTTACCTGTTTGAATGGTGCAAAAACCAGAGTAATCTTGGGGAATGACTGTGGGTTACTGCACACATAATCAGGGAGTGACATTTATGCAGCTGTGGTTCCATGTGTGATATCTTTAGTGAAAAAAATCAACATTTCCCTGCCACCTGGTATGCAGCTGTTGACCTGGCATATAATGCTTCCCAATTTCTATCAGCAAAGATACTCAGAAACGATCCGCCTTTACTTAGCAGGAGCGTCAATACGCCTTCATGATCTCATCTCGTGGTGACACCAGCTCTCCTGCTTTGGTCATAGATAGACCAGAGGGAACTTGAATGTCTTCACATCCCACCAAGTATCATGTGACATTGATAACATTTAGCTAAACGGGTCTGATGAGAGGAAGGAGCGAGTATGAGAGAAGGTGAGATAAACCCCACAAATGTTTAGGGATCTACCACAGGGGTAAAGTTTCTAGAGATCTAGTAGTCTGAGATATGTCAGAATATCCCCTTTAAAGTGAGAGATTTATTGTAACACTTTGTGGCACCCATTTCAAAAAAATACAGATAGCTCTTGACAGATTTTTTTCATTTTGAAGGCTGTGTATAGGATATTTAGGCCTGCTTCTGTAACATAATTATTGGCTAACTTGTAAGGTGGCCAGTTTGGGAGGTGGGGAGTAAGGACCAGGGAGGGCCTGCATCAGGTTCAGGAAGTAGTTCAAGCTGTCTTGTCCTTTAGGTCTGTGCTTTAACACATGCAATGGTATTTCCTGTGTGTAAGACAGATAGGGTATTTCATAGAGACTCGGGCACATTGCTGCAGAGATCCCTTGGGTTCTGGAATAAAGCCCTCTTCTGCCAGCAACCATTTTCCATTTGATAAGCAGGTCCTGGCCTCCTGCTGCCTCTGCTAAGAAACTTAATGCTTGACCATCAGACACTAAGCAATTGTGTAATCTGAACTGCCCATCAACTGTGTTTTTTCTGATCTACTAAGTCATAAGAGTGGATATTAAATGTAATATGCAAGTGGCCATCGGAAATGGTGTGTATTAGAACAGGCACAAGTTAATTACACAGGTAGCTAAGGCGTTAACTCACCTGCTCCCAGTGCCCACTGATGTATCTGTGCTTTGTCCTTAACACACACCTGTGGCCTCGTGAGCTCCCTATGAAGTTAACCAAAAGTATAGTACTGATTTACAGATAGCTTCGCATAACACACACACAACCAGCCAGACATGTATTATAGCTCCACACAGGGGTGACTCTGAGAGATAATAGTGAAGAAAAATCCTCCCAGTGGTCAGAATCCAGGAAGTAAATCCAACTGTACTTTTCAGTAGAACGAGGGGTGGCCTGAGATACCCAGAACTATCCTGATTCATTGGCATAGACTGTCCGATTGGACCACTGCTCAAAAACTTAAAAATAGCAAGTTTGGAAGATGGGTGACAAAGCAGTCTAAAAGAGAAGTATATAAATCACTTACTCTTGGAATGGACATAGCTAGAAATAATTTTTGATGGCCCCACCAGAGACCACCCAATGGGATGTAGGTTCTCAATAACCAAGTGGACAAGATAAGCCATCTTGCAAATATTAGTGTCTCTTTCTCCAGCTACCCTGCTGATTGGTCTAAAGGATATGGATGAAGAAATTATGATGACAGAATTTAAGACCTTGCATATGTTCGAAAACATTGACTTCTCTTCACCAAGTGTGCCCCCACTAACTGTCCAATCTTTTAAGAGCAGAGGCCAATGCTGAGCCTCTGATCTGGCACCATTTTCCATGGGACCAGTCAGCGCCTAGGGGCAGGCTAATGACATTGGTCTCTTTCTACAACGGAGGGTGTGGCTGTTTGTCACTGCAGGGTAAGACTCCTACCTTGGATACGAATGTGCCTTTGCTACCCACAGTGTATATGCATCATCATCATTTGTGAACTTAGCAAATGCCTTATTCAAGACAATGGTATTCCACAAAGTATTGTCTCTAACAAGGAATTTCTATTATGCCAAAGAAAGTGCTGCAATAGGCTCATGCCCATGAAATCCACTGACCTTATCCTATGTGTCCCAGCACCCAGAAGCAGGTGCTTGACAGGAAGATAGTATGTCCTGACTGAAGACGTTTGGCTTAGTATGTAATATACGGTGTCATTTCCCCATAGCCAGAATACGCAAGTCTGGAACAAATGTGTGTCGGGTAGAGGGAGGAGCGAACTCTTTTACTATTACCACAAGTAATCCACTAATGATGCTACTGTTTCTTGTCTTTACAACTTGAGGGCAAGTGGGCCCATTGTCAGGGAGAAATAATTATGATGAATTGGAATCTGAGCGGCACAAGCTTGAAACCCTGGCTGTTGTGAGACCCTCATGCTCGAGTCTATGGACAGAGAAGGACAGCCCAGCTGGCCACTGATGTCTAACAGGGACAAGGAGGACTAGGTCTGAACTCAGGAAAGTCACTGGTGACTCTCAGGATCTCTTTACCCAATAGTGCAGGTCAATGGAAAACCTCAACAACCCAACAGAAACAAGAACAAGGATTCAGAAAACACATAAATGAAAGCTTGTGACAGCCCCTAGGTACAGAACCCCATTCGGCGCAGGTGCTGTAATCAGGCATAAAGGGAACATGAAACGGACGGTGAACACTGGCTGTTACGATTACCGATTCAGGCATCATGAGCAACTACAGCATCAAGGGTGCATTAGCTGTGTGTTGTGTTCGCTAATCGTTCACTGTCTCCATATTTACCCCACTGACTTACACCAAGAAGATTGCTGTGACTAATATTTTGGGTTTGGGGTACTGACCACTCTCCCTAATGATAAGGTAGCTCATGGGGCTTTGTTGTCCCCAGTGTTGAGAATACAATTATTTTTACTTGAACAAAAGATGGGTAAGAGAGGTTTTGTGCAGCAAAAAGAATGAACTATTCTGGCCACTTTCAATGCGCCCTCCAAACCCATTCTCGGGCTGGCTTTGATGTGCTGTGTACCCTGGGAGGCCCACTGCCAGCTGTCTGCTGGTTGGTTCGGATTAATGGGAAGTGTTGGCAGGAGATTGGCTTGGGGGAAGGAGTGAAATCAAGTACTTATTTTCTGGATTCTTCCTTGATAGGTCTCAACAGGCTAAATAGGTTTTCCTACCAAAGCCACAACTCTTGTTGAGAAATCCTCTCCTACAATAACAGCTACCATCTCTGAGCTCTGGTTGACTTTTTCCTTTCTTCACCCTGCAGTTCTAAAGCGTAATGACTCCCAACTATTGACAGGTTTAGAGTGCTTTGACTACCCCTTCTTGGTTTCCTGTAATGCCACTGACACTGTAAACAGCCTGTTCATTAAACTTTCCTCACTTACTCCATTTGAATATGGCATCTGTTTCCTGTTAGGATTGTAACTAATACACATGCTGATCAGATTCTCAGAGCAAAACTTCAAGTAATTATAAATCAGCAACAAATATGGTCTTAAAAATGGATGCTCTTAAATAATGCATGAGTTGATAAGTTATTCACATAGGAAACTATAAAATATTTAGAATTGAATGACAAGAACTGTACCACACCACAGCCATCTAAAGTAGGACAGAAAAGGGAAATTTGTGTATTAGTAAAAGAGAGAGACTGAAAATAAATGACTCAATAAAAACTTAGAGTAAGTTTTAAAAATAGAACAGACATAATAGATAATAAATTAATAAAATTTAAAAAGAAAGAAGCAAATGAACTTTAACAAAACAAAAAATAAATATACTCTTTGAAACTTCTAGCAATAGAGAAAAGAAACTGACAAAAAGACATGTATGACCAGGTAATAAGATTGATTATAAAACTGTGGCTTCAATGCCAATATAGATAGTAGAAAACAGTACAGAAAATGACCTATTTGTATATGGAGCATTGATAAGTGACATTACAAATTAGAGAAAAGTGCTAAACTAGTCAATAAATAGTATCTGGGGAAATTAGTTATGCAAAAGTAAAAAACATTGATACTTTCATGTTATACCACAAATAAAAATAATTTGTTGATGAACCAAGTATCAATATATGAAAAGCAAATCCTAAAATCTTAGAAAATGGGGCGGGGGGGAGATGGTGAACTAGAAGCAGCCTGTACTCGCCACTGCAGGGCGAGGATCAAAGGTCGCGGGTAGAGGTGCACCCGTGGATGGACTGTCTGGGAGAGAGCATGTGAATCATCAGAGAAGCGACTGGAGACACCCAAAGCAGGAGAGAGAGGCAGGGTGATCCACTCAGCAAGATCGGAGGGTACCTGGGGGAAGTGTCCACAAATGGGGAAGTTCGGGGGAGAGTAGCATCACAACAGCTGCCACAGCTGGACCTGGGAGCTAAGCAATGGGTACACACAGGCACAGAGAGATATAAACCAAGACAGGAGGAAGGGAGAGGTGGGGGGGAGGGATAAAAACTTACTTGATGGGTACAATGAACGCTATTCTGGTGATGGGCACACTAAAAACCCTGACTTCAGCATTATATAAGGTATCCGTGTAACAAAAATATTTATAGCCTCTTAATATTTTGAAATAGCACAAAAAAGAAAGTAGGGGACAATTGATGCTTTGTGTAAAGAGATTATTAAACAAGACACAAAAATCACAATCCATAAAGAAAAAGATGGGCATGTTTGAATATATGTGTGGGTATACATAATGTTTGCAGAGCTATACATGCATTGGATAATCCACACAAAAACTTATTCGTTCATTCAGCAATATTTACTGAGTAACTACAACGTGCCAATAACTCTCCAAAAAGTGCTAGAGATTATACAACAAACGAAACTGAGACAACCTCTGTTCTGTACGGTATATTGACAGATAAACAAGTATGATAAGATCAATGATAGGTTAGTGCCAGGTACCATTATGGCCTGGAAGAGTAGCATCTAAGTCTGACTGGTGTTTGTTGGGAAGGACAGGTCTCAGGAAGAGCTTTCCAGAGGATGTGACATTGAAGTTTAGCAAGCCATACTCGATAGCACAATGAAAATATTACTTTTAATATCAACTCCATCATAAAGGACCTTTATTTCCAGACAATTTATTAATCAATGTTTCAATGCAGCTGTGGTGAGGTATGGCAGACCAGGAGATGACTGTCTCTCCTAAGGCATGTGCCCTATTTGTTCATTCATTCAGTAAATATTTATTGACTGACTCTTGAATTCCAGACACTATAATAAGCACTGGGATACAAGATGAATAAGAAATCATTTCTTCTCTAGCCATAAGCAGAAAAGCTCTGAGACTCATGATGGATAGAGGCAGACTATAAACCAGGCAGTATGAAGTGATGGAAATTATGGTAGCAAGGAGCTTATAGTGCTCCAGGGGCATCCTGAGCACCTACTCCAGTCCAGATGATGATGGTGCTCCAAATGCCCATCAGTGATGGCAGAAAAAATATTTTAACTCAGCTAATTGGGTGAATCTGAACTGGGTCAGAATCCTAAATATATGAATTGCAATAAAATATAATCATGTGTTCAAAGCAGTTATTCCAATTTTGAGCCACCAAAATTCAGAGGTTCAGAGTAGTATAGGTATTACAGAGATCTTAGCAGACAAAGTTGCCACCGCAGGAGTCTTCTGAGACAAAAATAGCGCAACCGCAAAGCAACTGTTATCTCTTGAAAAAGCCTTAAACTACGAGGCAAAAGACTTGAGTTTCAGTCTTGATTTTGCCACACACTAGTTACCTAAAGCCTGGAGTAAGCCATTTATCCTCTCAGTTTGGGAATAATATCACAAATGTGATACATTTATTGTCAGAATTAAATTAGAACATTAACTTGAAAGTGCTTAATAAAGCACTATCCATATGTAATTATTAAGTGGCATGTGCTTATAAAGACTCTACTAACATTTCTCATTGTTGAAAATTATATAATTTTATAATTGCTTTACTTTGTTTTTATTGAGGTATAATTTTCATATATTAAAATGCATACACATATTAAGTTTATTGTTCACTGAATTTAGCAATTGTATAATCCATGTAACCATCAAGAAAATTAAAATGTAGAACCTTGCCATAATCCAAAAAAGATCCTCCTTCCATAAATTAACCCCACCAAAGAAAACAGCTATCCTCTTTATATTATCACAGATTTTTACCCTTTTATAAAGTTCATGTGAATGAAACCTTATAATAAATATTCTTACTGCCTGACTTCCTTAACTCAATGTTTTTAAGACTCTTCTACATAGTTCATATATTAGCAATGTGTCCTTTTTAATTGCAGAGTTGTATTTCATTACATGAATATACTATTAATACAATGTGTTTATACATTCTCCTGTTAAAGGAAATATTGCTGTTGCTACCAGGTTTTTCATGAACATAAATATTCATTTCCTTTGGGTAAGAACCTAAGAGTAGAATTATTCAATAATAGAATGGAGATATGTTTTTAAGAAACTACCAAATGATTTTGTAAAATGGTTGTACCAGTTCATACAAACTTTCCAATTTTTGTCTTTGTCAGACATTTTTATTTCAGCCAATCTAGTGGGTATGAAGTGATATCTCACTTGTTTTACTCTGCATTTCTGTAATGGCTAACGATATGCAAATTGGACATTTTTTCATCTTCTTTAGCACATTGTTCAAATTTTTTGCCCACTCTTTGTTTTTTTTTATTACATTTTTATTATTGACTTGTAGGAAGTTTTTGATATTCTGGATACAAGTAATTTTTCAGACATATGTAATGTGACTATTTTCTCCTAGTTTGCGGCATGTCTACTCATTTTCTTTATAGTTTTTGATGAGAAGTAGATAAAGTTCAACTTAATACTTTCTCTTTTTGTAAGATTAATGTTTTTATACCTTATGTATGAAATCTTTGCCTACCCTAAGATTGCAAAGATTTTTTCCAATTTTTTTCCTAAAAATTTATAGTACCATCTATTACTTTCATGTCTATAATCCATCTTAAATTAAGTTTTCCATGTGGAGTAATATAAGAATGGCAAGGGAGACGTAACCTAAACATTTGTACCCCCATAATATGCAGAAATAAAAAAAAATCATACCAAAAAAAAAGAATCAAGGTTCATCTTTTTTGCATATTACGATAGAGCGTTTCCAGCACAATTTGTTGAAAGGCTTTTCTTAAAGCATTAACAGCATTGGCTCAAAGGGATATTTCAGAATTCCCTATCCGTTCCACTGATCTGTTATTTATCCTAATGCTAGTACAATGCTCTCTTCATTATTTCATGTTTATAATTAGTGTTGAAATCAGGTATGTAAATCAAACTTTGATATTAATTTTTTTAAATACTTTATATATAAATTTTAGAATCATAAATTTCTACCCAAATAAAAAGCCTTCTGGAATACTGATTTAGATTGCATGAAACCTATATATCAATTTTGGGAAAATTGCTCTCTTAACAATCTTAAGTCTTCAATCCATGGCATATTATTCTAATTTTTTAGTTACCCTTTAATGTTTCTTAGTGATTTTTATAGTTTTCAGTATATAATTTTTGAGCATATTTCATTAGATGAACTCCAGGGTTTCTGAAGGTTTTCAATGCTATGGAAAATGGTATTTTTAAATTTCATCATCAAATTTTTCATTGCTGTTATATAATATATATTTATTTTTGTATGTTAACTATGTATACAGTGAACTTGCTAAAATTAGAGGTCAATTTTTAAAATTCCTTAAGGTAATATGGGAACACAATCATTTCATCTACAAACAAAATTTTGCTGCTCCTTCCCAATGTCTGTAAATGTTATTTCTTTTTTCTTGCTTTATGGCATTGGCTAGGACATTCAATAGAATGTTGATTAAAAGGGATAAAAGTCTTGTCACTGATCTGAGAAAGAAATCAAAGATTTTATAATTAGGTATGATGTCATTAATAGCTATAAGTTTATCATTGATGCCCTTTATTTGGTGGAGGAAATTTCCTTCTACTCTTAATTTGCTGAGAGTTTTTATGAAGAACAAGTGTTGAATTTTTCCAAATGCTTTTCCTGCATCCATATAATTATTATAATCATAAGATTATTTTCCTTTCTGTTTATGTCTTGAGTTACATTGATAAATTTTCAAATGTTGAATTAACTTTGTATTCTCAGAATAACCTCAGTGTTATCATATTATGTTATCTGTTCATGTAGTGCTACAGTTGATTTGCTAATGTTTTTGGTGAGGAGTCTTCCACTATGTTAATGAAGGATCTTAATCTGTAATTTTTTTTTCTAGTAATGTCCTTGTCGGAGTTCTAGCCTCAGGATTATGCTGGCCTCACAAAAATATTGGGAAGCACTTCTTCCTCCTTAATTTCTCAAAGAAAAATGGGCAATTATTGTAACATTTCTTTTTAATTGCTATATGGAATTCACTAGTGAAGTCAACTTGGTCAAACTATCCTTGTTGATAGGTTTCTTTTTAAAATTTAAAAATATTTATTTAATATCTATATATGTTTACATTGGGGTTTTTCAATTTTACAAATGCTTTTAACATATCCAACTTTTGATTTTATCTTCTGTTTTTTCTCTAGAGTCTTTTTTATTGATTTCTGTTCTTTATTATTTTCCCTCTTGTGTTAAAGACATTTTCCCTCTTTATGTTTAAGATCAGTTTATGATTTTTTTTCCTAACTCTCAACATGGAAGTTTGTATTAGAAAAGGGGAAATGTCAAAAATAAATTATCTAAGCATATGAAACTATGCTGTCTTCTTAGCTCTGCTTTAGCTGCATATCATAAATTTATATATATTATATTGTCATTATAATTCAGCTCTAAATGTTCTCTAATTTCCTTTATGTTATCTATTTTGACCTGTGGGTATTTTGTTGCATAATTTCCTAGTATTTGAGCTTTTCTAGATACTGTATTGTTTATTTGCAATCAGAGAGTACACTTTCTATGATTTCATTTCTCTGAAACTAATTGGGAATTATTTTAGGCTCCCATAGTTTGGATGTCATGAATGTTTATGAATATATGTTTTTGTGTGTACTGTTCCGTTAAGTTGGTTGATAGAGATGCTCAAATCATCTATATCTTCATGATTTTTTAATAAGCTGTTTTACCAGTTACTGAGAGGGGTGTTAAAATCTCCAACTCTGATTATAAATTTATATATTTCTCCTTCACATCTATCAGTATCTGTTTCATATGTCTTAAAGCTATTATTAACATACAAATACAAACTGCTATATCTTATCTCAATCCTAAATTTCCATCATTTCTTTCTATAGTTTTCATTCTCTACTGAAATTCTCTATCTGCTTACACATATTGTTCGCCATTTCATTATGTTCTTTGACACATTTATTATGGCTATTTTATAGCTTGTGTTTGCTAATTCTATAATCTCTATCTTTATAGCTGATTCTTTTGACAATTTTTTCCTCTTAATAATGGATCATATTTTATTGCCTCTTTGCTTGTCTCTTTAGTTTTTAAAATTACATTCTGTAGGTTCTATGTAAAAGAATAACTGAGAATTAAATAGATAATATTTGTCCCTGAAAAGGGTGGGAAGCTAATCAACCGCATCTGTAACTGGGCTGCCTTGGGCTTTGTTGCAACTTTCATTGGATTTAGTTCTCCACTGGCTTCAATGATTTGAGGGCAAGATTAAGATTTTTTGTTCTAAGCAAGACTTAAAATTTGAGCACTGGTGAGATTCTAACGGTCTCTCTATGCATAACAATCCAGCATTCAGCTTCCCGAGCCTCAGGAGGTCTCTCTCCATCCTGCTACAGTAGGGGAACAGCCTTTGACTTGCTCTTGCCTTGCAATTCAGTAGAGGGCTATTGTGCCTTAGGGCTGTGGTCCCCAACCCCTGGTCCGCGGTCTGTTAGCAACCCAGCTGCGCATCACTGCCTGAGGTCCACCTCCACTCCCCTACCCTCCACCTGCTTTCCCTGGAAAAAATGTCTTCCATGAAACTGGTCCCTGGTACCAAAAAGGATGGGGACCACTGCCTTAGCGGACCTCTTGCAGCTCTCCTGCACTGCCTCAGCCTTCAGCAGCACCTGCCTTGTGCAGTAAAGGTCTGTGCATGTTGGGGTACTCAGCCCTCCGGCCCCACCTCAGTCTTTGGTGCTTGCACCATGCACACCTCGAAGGTCTCGTGAGAAAGATTTGGTGGGTAGGTGTGGGTTTGTTCTGTGACTGCGGATCCCCGGAATTCTAAACTGTCACGTCAGCCTACCCATATAGGAGTTTTTTCATTTGTTTGTATTTTTTGTTTTGTTTTTTTTTTTAAGTTAGTTGCAGTAGTCATACCATACGCTGGGGTAAAGAGAAACTTGTCAAGGATAAAAGTAGCCAGGGGCCCTTCACTTCTAGGAAGGGCTTGTCTTGTCTCTTACTAGAATTTAATTTATTTAAGTTTCTCTGTGTTCTCAGTTCACAACTGCTTTTAAAAATACCTATGATTATATAACTTCCCTGGACCGTTCTCACTTTTAGGGTGGGAGCAATGATTTGCTACGACTTACTCCATCTGCTGATGGGAGTGCCTATTCAATGCTTTGCTTAGTTTCTAAGACGTGGATGTGAATACATCACCTCTGTGATGGGAAAGAAATAATGGATTTAAGAAGTTATCTGAGTAAATTTTTCAGTTTTATCAGTTTTATAAACCATTGAAAATAATACTGAAAATAAAATTGTCTTTGCTACGTAACATGGGCCCCTTCCTGAGGGCTTCCCTGTAAAGTGAAGTAGATGGGGTAGTGCCCAGAGTTTCCAGGAAGAGGGCACAAATGGGGCTGAAATACATACGGCCTGTGCTTTGTTTTCCAACGGGTCTTCTCCAAGGAGAACCTGTTAGTTGTTCACACAATGGTCCCATTCACAAGGGCTGCAATGGCCTTGTAAACGGACAGCACCATTGTCCTCTGTGTGTAAATAAGCTCCTGCCCCTAAGTAATAAATATGCACTATCTTTCTCTCTCTACTGTTTGTCTGTTTCTTATTAACATAGAGAAGGCAAGTTGTGATGCACAGATTAGTAGCAATGTCCAGTTTGCCTTCACTATGCCAGGTCCTGCACAAATATAGACTTCCCCTCTCAAATAACTAAAGTTCCCCAAACTCAAAAACAAAGTAGAAAATACCTGAAATATTCTGGATAGATTTTTGAAAAGCTGGAACCTTTTTACTCAATGTTAGCATAATATCTACCTCTTACTTCAGACAGAGATTCTCTGCTGATTTTCCTGACTGTGACAATACTTTGGCACTTGATCTGATGAGTAAGACACAACTGTGGGAATTATCACTATTTGCAAGAATATTGCCCAAACTATCTAGAATAATTTGTCATATACTGAGGACAGATACAGACAAGAGAAATTTGACAGAGGTAGGGAAAGTACCTCAGCTGTTATTGTACAAGTTGCTGCTCAATTTAAAAAGGTTCATGCAATATTGTAGAAGTAACCTTCTAAAACAAGGGGTTTTTTTTTCAATAAACATTTTGACAATTGCTTTGAAATATCATTTCTGGAAGAATAAATATGGTAACCATAATCTAGTATTTAAACCAGAACACTTTGGGGAGTAATCAGTAGTCATACCAGGAGAGCAGCAACAGTAGGGACTGCCTGGGAATAAACAAGGCGTAGGGTTGGTTACCTTAAAGGAAAGTTCTATGCAAGAAATAAGTCAAGTTATGGCTTGGAAGTGAGATTAGAGGAGACAGAGTCTAAAAGGGTGGGGACAGGCAACATTAAGTGGGGCTCAGAGAAAGCCCTGTTGAAGAGTTGGCACTCGATCCCAGATCCGAAGATGAGAAGGAGTCACTAGAAGACGGGGTGAGAGCAATTCAGGTGGGGGCCCCAGGCACACGAGTCCTGAAGAGGAGTGAATGCAGTGTGGCTGCAGACGCACGGGAGACGAAGTCAGTGAAGGAGGTAGGCGAGAGCAAGTCTGCAACACTGTGCTGTCCTCGAGGGTCCCGGTGAGGAGCGATTCACTCTAAACAAAACAGTGACTTGTTGAGCACCTAAATCAGGACAAGAGGTTTTCATTTAATTAGAGGAAAATATTCATGAAAGTTGTATGTGAATTCAATGTTCTTAAATCGGTCTTGTCATATTATTGTGCTGACTTGCTTTTTTAAGAAATGTCAAGATGAGGGGTTTTTTCCCCCAAAAAATGAATTTTTTTACAAAGTGAACAATGCCTTACTTTTGCACTCCAAGTTCTCATATGTTGGTTACATGGAAGTACATCCTTATTTATTTTCTGTGTGTAAAGCATTGCACTGGAAGAGAATAAATCTTTGGAATGACATCTAGGTACAGTGTAAGTTCAGCACAAAGTAGAATGAAAGGTTTGAAGGTAGATGTTATTACGAGTTAAGTGGAATTAGGGTCAGCAAAAAATTCATAGGTCAAAAAGCATTTTGCTTGTTAAAACAAAGGCCTGCATTAAGTTAAAAAAATCAATTGCAGGACACAATAGAGGAAATGTGGCTTGACAACAGAGTTAACTAAAGCTTCTAAATTTTTGGCAGTATGTGATAATGTTACTTAAATGTTAATGCAGCCTTAGAATTCAGTCATAGATACATCATCCCCCAATAATGGGAAGAGGTCACACGCTCTATTTTGCTCAGACCACATCTGGAGTAAAGACTAATTAGAAAACTAGAGCGGTGAGAAGACTGGAAATCCTACCACTGGGGAAAAGGTGAAGGAAATTGGCTCTAATTTGAACTCACGAAGGGGAGGAGAGAGGAAATTGAATTGTTGGCTTCAAATTCACACAGAGCAGCCATGTATACTGTACCTTTTTTAATTGCTCTAACCCGATCTTGACAAACCCGACCCAAAGGTTACCTGTGAGCCTTCAGCTTCGTGTTACATCCCATAATCTTGTTTCAGGATAAAATGTTAGAAATGTGTTTCCATAATGCTACCTCTCAAAAGTGTATTACTGACACATGGAAATTACCAGGAGAGGAAACCTGGGGGATGAGAAGTACCTTTGGTAAAAGGAAAGTCAATGGGCCAGTGCCCCACTTCCGTAATGTCGTGACCAGCACTTTTCGCTTCTGAAATAAAACAATGCTCCTGGGACACCAGCGTGTACATTGATAGGCCCGTGAGAAAGGTGTCATAGCGAGTGGTTCACAGCAGCCACCGGCGATCTTCTCAGGGTCTCTGTTACAAGCAGCCCCTGGAGGATGGTGCCTGAGTGAAATGCTGAGTCACCCAGCTGCCGAGAATCCCAAGCACTGGGAAAGCCTATTCAAAGGAGCCAGGGACACTGAAAAACACCGAGATGATGATGAAAGAAAACTAATAAGGATAGCAGCTGCCAGATCATTTTCAATGTCTTGAATTTTAATGTGTACCAGGCATTGAGCTAAGAGCTTTACGCTATCACTTATACTCACAGAAATCTACAAGGTGGCTCCATGATTATGCCCTTTTACAGGCAAGGAAACTGAGGCTGAGGTGAGTCAAGCACATGTCTAGTAAGTGGGGTCATGAAGGTTAGAATGTGGGCTGACATCACAGTGTGAGCTGTTCCCCACTACCAAACAGGGACCACTGAGCCTGTAAGGTGTGGATGAGGACAGGAATCCCGTTGTCTAGAATAGCTAAGAGCTTCCCTCAAATGCTGATGAGAGGCTAGAGTGAGCCAAAGTATCCAGGTATCTTTTTCTGCCATTTCTCCACTCTGAGGCCAAAAGGGACTTTTTGATCATTTTGTACTTCTCATGAAGGAGGCAAATATAACAATTTCCCCCCAGAGAAATCCTCATGGATCTGGAAGCCCAGAGGTCATAGCTAGAACTTAATTCAAACACAACAGCCCTCAGACAATCGTGGAGGTCGCCTCAAAAGGAGTTTCATACATATTTGATAACTACCCATCAAACCTGTAGCTTATAAGATATAAAAGCTATACCCTTAATAATACGGTCTCAGCTATATTTTAAATAAACATCAAAAATATATATAGAAAAGAAAGCCTGCAAGAAGTTATAATCAAAAAAATGTTTGGAAATCAGTAGGTGCTAATTATTAAAGAATAGAAAATACAAAAAGGATGAATAAGAATTGTAATTTTATTTTATGGCAATGAGTAAGCCATAAAAATGGTAGCATAGGTGAAGAGTCAGTATTTTCTAAAGATGGTTGAAAGAGGATCTCCAGTCCTAAATGCTTCTGTGGAATCTTGCTCTGTCCACATCAAAAGATGGGTCTACTGCTGCCTGGAAGCTGGGGAGGCTTGTGATTCATCTGGAACCAGCAGACTCACCTGTAACCAGAAGATGCCATGACAGCTCTGGTGCGAGTTTGTACGCAGCGATGGATGACTAGAACTGGAGGTGTTACCCTCATTTCACAGATGTTACAGAGAAATAAAATAACTTTCCTGAAGAACACAATTTCATTACATGCAAGGTTAGAGGTAAGATCTCAAGACATTGAATCCAACTTAGTTGCCACAGTGGCCTTCCATGCCCTTAGATATCCATTCTGATTCTCCAATGTTCACCACTGAATTAACTGGATTTTAAATTAAGCTCCCTGATTGGTTTGGCAATATATTCTTTTTATATCATAAAAATCTCTCGTAAAAAGTGGGATTAAAAAAATACAACATCTAAATTTTTCCACGCATTTTTCCCAAGAGAGATCCACATTGGCAATTCCTAATAACTCTCCATTTTGCCTTCATGGTAATTCCAGTTAGTCACTATTAATTTTTTAAAAGCAAGAAATTAGCTTCTTTTTTAATGGAAAAAATGGGAAGGAACTTCAAGTCTGAAAATGATCTTGACGGAATATACTAAATAGGATACGAAAGGCTGGACTTTACTGAACGCAATTAAAACTGCTGACCAAAATGTGCAATTTTGCTGTGCTGATTTCTTACTGTCTTGATTCCCTGTGTAGGAAGAAGAGGAAAAACAAGTAGGAGAAATCAAAGTCTCAAAGGACTGATTTTAAGCCAAGTGAAGCAAAATTTCATTATGAAAGTTAGGCAAAGGTCAACAGAGGGAGAAGTGGAAAAAATGGAGAAAAAGTGAGAAAGAAAATGCAATAAGCCCAGAATAAAAGGTGAGAAACTTCACCTCTATGTTTTGGCTTTTTACTTATAATAATTATAGACCAAACAAATACACACATGTACATATATGTACATACGTGTGTATATATGTATGTGCATTTGGTAAAATTTTACAGCTGAATTAGCCCTCTACGTTAGCTCTAAACCCCTTCATCTGATGGGGAGAACACGGAGCTGGAGATCATTTTAACCGTCTGCCCAAAGTCACATGTTAATCGCTAGCAATAGGAGGAAAAGACCCCGTTCTCAGACTGGTGTTCTTTCTATGTAACCACCGTTTGGCCAACCGCGTCATCCATGATGAGAAAATGCTCTAGCTCTGCTTCCAACCCTGGCAAGGCACTGAGGACAATCAGGACTCAGGACCTCACCTCCTGACGTGAGGCTCTTGGGCTGCCTCAAGCCCTGTGCAATGACTACTGCTGTTCTTACCCACGTCAGTGAGATTTCTGCCTGCATCCTTTTCTGCACCAGTAACTAGTGCAGTGTCCAACACAGTAGGAGTTTGATAAATAGTTGCTGAAAGGGTTAAAGAAGATAGATCTGCCATATATATTCATGTTTGGCTGAATATTTGATACAAAGAAAAGGCAAAGAAATAAAGTACCAAGACTGAGCTGTTTAAATTGCAGCCCATAAATATTATCTTCTACCCTTCTGGACTTGCTGTCTCTCCAGCTCTAATATTCTTATTAGAAATGAGAATATTAGGGTGTTCCAGCTCTAGCCTAATAAGCAAAAGCAAACTTCACACTTGAAAATTAAGAAATTTGCAGCTCACTGAAGATACATAAACATAATAAGAATATATAAATATAGTATATGCAAAGAAAATAAAACAGGTATCCTGACAGCTATTTCCTCTAGCTGGTTGTGTGTCAAAGAGATGAAAATTAGGCTAAGCCCTTATCTACCCCGTATGTCTCTCAGGTCTGTATCTCCTACGTCACATTTAAATACCTAGAGTGGACAACATAGAGCTCTGACCTGAGAAAAGAGACATCACAGAAATTCCACATAAAAAACCAACACAGGTAACACAAATAGAGTCTGAGTGTCTTTTTAAAAGCAATTGCATCTTTTCCTGAATTCCTTTGACATTATATTTATACTCGTAGTTAACACATTATAATATGCAGTTAGTCAAAGAAGATGAGGAAGTGGTTTTCCCAAATCCAATATGTAATGTTTAACATTTTTCATCTAGTTAAAGCAGGAGAAAATATTACTTATAACAACCTGCATCATATCAAATTAATGAATTCTGCAACATCTCCAAGTAGGAGAAAAAACTCTTTAGGGGAAAACAGGAAGTATAAACATGATGGAATAGCCACAGTGATTACATCTCCACGAGGCAACATTTCCCTTCCCTTAAATTGACAGAAGCAAGATTATGCATTTCTAGGAGGAATGAATCTCTTTTTCATCTGCTGATGGCTTGCCATTTTTTTTTTCCTTACCTTGAGCTCACAGTCACATGGCCACATAATTAAGCCAGGAGAAATGCCCCAGTGGATGAGAGCCAAGCAGGAGATTAAGGTAGATCTTAACAAAGTCCCTGGCTCCTGAATGCCTGGCTGGTTTTGCTGAACTGTATTGCCTTAACCGTGATTTCCATGTCCTTCTTCTTGTCTTTTTCCTGCCGGTCACGCCTAGTCATAGCCTCTATTTTCCAAGTTTGAGGTTATTCCTTATCACCTTCATCATGAGCCCACAGCCACTTAGTCTAACATCTCTGAAAGAGGCTACAAGGGACTGTTTGTATGAAACATCTTTTTATTCCCTAATATCAACCTCAAACATCAGAGTTGCTAGTCCTAGCCATTTCTACCTTCCCTTAAGCAAAGTTAGCAGATTCCTTCTTGTACTGAAGCAGACTCCATCCCCAGGAACTTCTAACAACTCCAGCTACGTTGCGATGTGACTTAAGGTGAGTCGTAAATCAAGAACTCCCTATAACAGTAACTATGCAAGCTGAGGTTAAATTTCCAACTTTCATGGGCGCTTTAGAAAGCTTCTAACAGTGGGAAATAATATTTTAGAGAACACAGCCCCAAGGGATGGCCTGTTTCTAGTGCTGTGGTCCTAATTGTCTGTAACAAATCTATGGTTGTATCTAAATGCTACTTCTATATTTACTTCTTAGCCACACTTAGGAGGCATAGCACCCACATCGTTTTATGGTCTGAGACAAAAAGTGACTCTTTAACATAAGAAAGGAAGTAAGAGTTTTGGGGACAGCAGGAATTCACCCCAGTGAATGCCATGGAGAGGAGCTGGCTCAAAGCCTATACCCCAAACTTCTAAAGCTTTCTGATGACCTCTCACACCACACCCCCCAAGCCACCCTCATCTTCAAATCTGCAGCCCAGAGAAGTTGAGGGAAGCAACGTTATGGGCCAGTGCAGATGAACAACATGTCTAGCTTCAAGCACATGGCCTCTCCTCTCAGGGTCCCTTTTATACATCAGATAATAGAAGATTAAAATGGGTTAGTCTCTAGCTCCCTTTGCTCTGATCGTGGGATGATGTGGTCTGGGGCTCTGTGACAAGCATGGCTGGGACTGTTCGAGCCCAAAGCATATTTGAGGGGTTTTACGAGAGGCACATCTCTGGGAAGTTTGACATTATCACCTAACTTAAGGACCTAGTTGGGTCATTAACTTTTGGCACCATTTTGGTGCAGCACCTTTTTCTTGGTTAGCATTGTCCTTCTTCAACTTGTAAACTTCAACTGACATGTGTATGCTGGCTCAGTCTTGGGAGCTGCAGGGTACTGACACACAAACCTTCAGACAGAGACAAAGACCCGCTGCCCTGTATAACCCACGGGCATCCTTTCTCTCAACAAGTCCTTCCTGAGTGCTTCCTTCTAAAGACAGTGTTTATGGTTCTGTAATAGGAACAACACAAATAAGGCTTGATTCCCAATTTCCAGGACAGACCTCATGGTCGGAGGGAAGACAAGCACAGGATAACACCACCAATAATAAGTGCCGTGGTTATGGTACTTGGAAGAGTTAACAACCTTGTCATTCTTACATGAAAAAGAGAACTACTTGTCAAAATTTATAAAACACAAGATGGAATTATTTTTATTTTTAAATGGGAATTTTACCCCCCCATTACTCCTGAATTTCATGTCAAGTGATGGCTTACGTCCCGTCAAACGATACTCCTCATTTTGCGTACTCTGATCTCTATAAAACATCTAAAGTACACTTTGCCCTCCAACCAAGTAAGTTCTACCCTGTGTACAGGATAAATTCTATAAACAACTTCTACAAATTTAGGCATCATTACTTTAGCACATATTATTTTCCTCTCCCTTCAATTTATATAACACTTAGTAAATGCAGTATAATATACACTAACCTAAAATGGGTTTTATGGTTCTCTAGTTTATAGGCAGAGTATGAAAATCTGGAACAAATTTCCTGGGATAAAGTCTCCACTTTATTGACAAATAAGCTAAGTTGCTTAATCTCTGAACTTCAGTTTTCCCTTTTTAAAAATGGTGATGATAATAGCTATTTTGAATGAGCATTTAGTTTATTTAAGCAATAATCATGATTGATTCTTACTTTTTTCCAGTTAGTATTGTAGAGCCTAAAGATGAATTCCCTTTCATTAATGAACTCAAGTAACAATAATGAAAATATAGTGTGAAACTCTAGTTTCAACTCCAGCATGTAAAGAGCTTGGAAGTCATTACTCTTGTCTTTACAATAGGAAAAATCTGGACAAAATAAAAATCAGTGACTCTTATTGGAACCATTAGAGAACCCCTCACCCCAAATTCTGAAGAAATAGATGCATACAAAGAGTCACAGCTGAGATCTGTTACCTGGAGCAAAAGCTCCTAGAGCCATAAACTGGCAAGAACACTTTCGTCACTTTGATGAACCAGATGAGTCAAGCTAGATGCTAAATATGATGAGTATATGCATAATAAACTTCTTGGGACTACATTAGAGGTGGGATACAGCCAGACTTCCATGAGCTTTACCTCCAGGAACCCCACCAAGTTCTCCTGACAAAGATCTGAGAAAAATGTACTCATGGCTCTGGCAGAGAGAGAAGGGTACGTTGTAAAATAAAATATGGCTACAGTGGTTTCCACAATATAAGCCTGGTCTCTTGAAGAAAAAACTTTGCCAGAGCTTTATCCAGCAAATGTAAGGGAACTCCTCCCACTCCAACATCCTCTAGCCTTCTTTCTCACCTAGAAGGGAAAAAATACATGTAATTGGAATACCAGAAGAAGAGAGACTTGAGCAGAAGAAAGAATTGAAGTAATAATGGCAGAGACCTTTCTGAAAATAATGGCAGACATCAAACCTCAGTTCCTAAAATCTCAAAGACCACAAAGCAGGATCTATACCAAAAAGAGAAGAAATAAAGAACTAGGCATATTGTATTCAAATTTTGAAAACCAAGGACAAACAGAAAATCTTGAAAGAAGTCAGAGGGTGACAAAAGATGTTACCTACAAAGGAGCAAAGATGAGAATTACAGCAGACTTCTCATCAGAAACCATGCAAGCAAGAAGACAGTGGAGTGAATTGCTAAGGGGCTGAAAGAGAAAACCACCAACCTAGAATTAGAATTCTATACTTGGTGAAATTAGCCTTCGAACATGAAGAAGAAATAAAGACTTTCTCAGACAGAAAAAACCGAGGAGAGTAATCGTCAGCACACCTGCCTCGAAAGAATGATAAAAGAAGTTATTCCAGCAGAAGGAAAATGATATAGTTCAGAAACTCAGATCTACATCAAGAAAAGAGAGCATCAGAGAGAAAATAAATGAAGGTAAAATGAAATCATTTATTCTTCTTAAATTATATGAAAGATAATGGTTTGTTGAAAGCATTAATAATAACAATGTATTGGGTGATTATAACACATGTATTAATGAAATGAGTGACAGCAATGTCACAAGGGGTGGCTGGAAGGAATTGGAAATATTCTGTTATAAGGTACCTGCATTACATGAGAAGCAGTATAATGTTATTTGAAGGAGAATGTATATTAGTTAAAAATTATATTGCAACCTTTAGGACAACCACTAAATTTAAAAAAAATTGATATGCTAAGAGAGGAAATTAAATGGACTCATATAGAATGCTAAGTTAAAAATGAGAAGGCAGAACAAGGGAGAAATAAAACACAAAACAAAGGCAACAAATATAAAATTTAAAAATGATAAATATTAATCCAATTATATCATTAATTAACATAAATGGTCTAAATACACCAATTAACAGAGATTGTCAAAGTGGAGGAAAAAACCAACTAAATGTTATCTACAATAAATTTATTTCAAATATGAAAACTCAGATATGTTAAAAATAATAGAAAAATATATGTCATGATAACACTAACAAAAGAAAGCTAGTGTAGCTATATTTCAGACAATGCAGATTTCAGAAAAGGAGGATTATCAGGGATAAAGGAGAGCATTACTTAGTGATCACAAGGTTAATTCTCCAAGAAGACATATCACTCCTCAACGTGCATGCGCCAAATAACAAAGGGACAAAATACATGACTCAAGAAAATTGATAGAATTAAAAGGAGAAATAGCCCAATCTACTGTTTTAGTTGGAGATTTCAATAAACCACTGTCAGTAATTAATAGACCAAATAGAAAAGTAATAAGGCTATAGATGACCTGAATAGCACTATCAATCAACTTAATCTAACTGATATTTATAGAATACTCCACCCAATGATAGCAGAAAACACATCTCTCTCAGGCTCACATGGAACACTCACCAAGATAGACCACATTCTGGGCCATGAAAAACACTTTAACAAATTTAAAAGAATAGAAGTCAGACAAAGTATAGGCATACATCAGAAATATTGTGGGTTTGGTTTCAGACTACTGCAATAAAGATAATATTGCAATAGAGTCACACAAATTTCTTTGTTTCCCAGTGCATATAAAAGTTGTATTTATACTATAGTGTAGTCTATTAAGTGTATAATAGCACTATGTCTATAAAAACAATATGCATACCTTAATTTAAAAATACTTTCTTGATAAAAATTGCTAGGGATCATCTGAGCCTTCAGCAAGCCATAGTCTTTTTGCTGGTGAAGGGTCTTGCCTTGATGTTGGTGGCTGCTGACTGATCAGGGTGGGTCTTGCTAAAGTGGCTGTGGCAATTTCTTAAAATAAGACAATAGTGAAGTTTGCCACATGGATTGATTCTGCCTTTCATGAAAGATTTCTCTGTGGCATGCAATGCTGTTTGATAGAAATTTACCCACATTAGAACTTCTTTCAAAATTGGGGTCAATCTTCTCAAACTTTGATGCTGTTTTATCAATTAAGTTTATGTAATATTCTAAATCTTTTGTTGTGATTTCAACAATGTTCATAGCATCTTCCCCAGAAATAGATTCTATCTTAAGAAACCACCTTCTTTGCTCATCCATAAGAAGTAACTCCTAATCTATTCAAGTTTTATCATAAGATTGCAGCAATTCAGTCACATCTTCAGGGTCCACTTCCGATTCTAGTTCTTTTCCTATTTCAACCCCATCTGCAGTTACTTCCTCCGCTGATGTGTTAAACCCCTCAAAATTATCCATGAGGGTTGGAAACAACTTCTTCCAAACTCCTATTAATGTTAACATTTTGATCCCATCCCATGAATTATAAATTTTCTTAATGGCATCTTGAATGGTGAATTCTTTCCAGAAGGTTTTCAATTTCCTTTGCCCAGATCCATTAGAGGAATCACTATCTATGGCAGCTATAGCCTTACAAAATATATTTCTTATTAATAGATAGTAAGACTTGAAAGTTGAAATGACTCTTTGATCCATGGGCTACAAGAGTGATGGCCTTCCTCTGGATTAGGCTCTGGCTTAAGGGAACGTGTGGCTGGCTTGATCCTCTATACTGACCTCTTAAACTTTCCCCATGTCAGCAATAAGGTTGTTTCGCTTTCTTGTCATTTGTGTGTTCACTGGAGTAGCCTTTTTAATTTCCTTCAAGAACTTTTCCTTTGGATTCACAACGTGGCTAACTGTTCGGTGCAAGAGGCCTCACTTTTGGCCTATCAACTTTCAACATGGCTTTCCCACTAATTGTCATTGTTTCTAGCTTTTGATTTAAAGTGAGAAACATGTGACTATTCCTTTGACTTGAACACTTAGAGGCCATTATAGGGTTATTAATTGGCCTAATTTCAATATTCTTTTGTCTCAGGTAATAGAGGGAAGAGAGAGGAAGAGAGAGAAAGAGAGAGATGGGGGAACAGTCAGTCAGTGGAACATTCACAATGCACATGCTTATCATTGTTTGTCATCTTACACTGGCACAGTTCGTGAAACCCCAAAACAGTTACAACTGTGACATCAAAAAACACTGATCACAGACCACCATAATACATACTAATAATGAAAAAGTTTGAAATATTATAATTACCAAAATGTTACACAGAGACATAAAGTGAGCACATGCTGTTGGGAAAACGGTGCCAATAGATTTGCTCAATGAAACGTTGCCACAAACCTTCAATTCGTAAAAAACAAAATATCTGCAAAGGACAATAAAGCAAGGTAAGCCTGTATGTTCTCCGACCACAATGGAATTAGACTAAGTATCAAAAACAGAAAGATACCTGGAAATTCCCAAATATTTGGAAATTAAACAATACGCTTCTAAGTAACTCATGGGTAAAAGAAGTCTCAGGAGAAATTAAAATTTATTGACAGCTAAATAAAAATGAAAATACAAATTACTAAACTTTGGGGGATGTAGTAGTGAAAGCAGTGCTTGGAAGGACATGTATAGCATTAAACGCATATATTTTTTAAAAAGAAATATCTAAAACCAATAATCTAAGCCTCCACCTTAAGGAACTAAAAAGATTAAATTAAGCCTAAATCAAAGCAGGAAAAAAAGCAATAATAAAAATTAGATCAAGGAACTTCTGCTTCCAAGAGATGGAGTTAATGCACCTTCCCCTATTTTTCCACTAAGTACATCTATAAACCTGAGACATTATATACATAGAAAAAAAGAATTAGAAAACCCTGAAAGGTGGGGAGAAGAAGGCAGACTCAGAGCACAGGCTCTGAGGAATTATGTGGTGGTGAGTTCCCTGGATTTTCTTTTGCCTCATGTATTCTAGACTTAGAGCTAAAGAAGCAGACAATCCAGAAATGCCAAAGGGCACGTTCTTTCTAGCCAGAGAAAAGGGCAGCCTAGAAAGACAGAAAACTTTTAGGCAATAACTGCTCTGCTCCAGGCAACACACAGAGAAACTGTCACCACACCCACACTCACACCAGCAAAGGCTGAGTAAGAGGCCTAGGTTCCACCCTCACAAACATGTTATGTGACATCAGAGAAGCCAAAAAGGCAGCAAGGACTTCCATCACCACCACCTGGCAGTGAGTGCCCACCACCACGGTGTCACTGGAGACCCCATGGGAAACCTGGACCACCCACACCTGGCAGTGATGACAAGCCCCTCCCCCACCGCACTGGGTTGGTGTCAAGTAGACTTAGTGGAAAGTCAGGACTTTCATCATCACCCAGTGGTAACCAGGCTGTCCCCACAGCAGTGTCAGTGAAGACCATGTGGGGAGCCAGAACTTCCAAACCCACAAAGCAGTAATGAAGAGCTCGCCCTTGGTTATCAATAGAGGCCAAGTTGGAAACCTTGAACCTCACCTCTACTTGGCAGCAAGGAGGTGGTGCCCATGCCCCACCCTCTTTCGCAGCATGTAAAGAAAAGCTAGCTAAAACAGAAAGTTTAAAGAAGATCCAGAGTCTTAGAATGTAACACAAAAATGTCCAAGTTTCAAATGAAAATTACTCATTACACTAAGAACCAAGATCATCTCAAACTGAACACAAAAAGAAAATCAATAGATGCCAACACCAAGATAACAGACATGTTAGAATTATGTGACAAAGATTTTAAAGCAACGTCATAAAAATGTTTCAAAGGGCAATTACAAACATGCTTAACACAAATAAAAAAGTAGAAAGCCTAAACAAAGAAATATAAAGTCTCAGCAAAGACACAGATGACAGAAATAAGAACAAAGGGGAAATTTTAGAATTGAAAACTATAGTAATGAAACATAAGGCTCAATAGATGATGCATATGCCCCAAACAACAGACCAGTAAAATATATTAAACGAAAACTGATAGAACTAAAGGAAAAATAGACAAATCCTCAATTATGATTAGAGACTTCAACACCCCTTTCTCAACAATTGAAAGAACTAGACAGAGAATCAGCAAGGATAAAGAGGAACTCAGCAACACTACCGACCAACAGGATTTAATCAGCATCTACACGACACTCTTACCAACAACAGCAGAATATATATCCTTTTCAAGTGCCTACAAGAAACATACGCCAAAACAGACTACATCCCTAGGCATAAAGCAACTTTGATAATATTAGATGAGTTGAAATCATAGAGTGTGTTACTGACTACAACGGAAATAAACTAGAAAAAAATCATAGACAGATAATAGAAAAATGTTTAAATACTTGGGAAGCTAAAGAACACTTCTAAATAATCCATGAATAAAAAATAAATCTCAAGAAATATCAAAAAATGCATTAACTGAAGAAAACTGATAATACAACAAATCCAAGTTTTTGGAACATAACTGAAGCAATACTGAAAGGAAAATTTATAGCACCAAAATGCTTACATTAGAAATAAAGAAAAAGTCTTAAATCAATCAAATCATTTAACTTTCCACCTAAAGAACCTATAAAATGGAAGAGCAAAATAAACCCAAAGCTAGCAAAGGAAGAACATAATAATTATCAGAGAAGAAATCGATGCAATGAAAACAGGAAAACAATAGAGAAAAATGAAATAAATGTAAAGCTGACAAGGATGTGTAGCAACAGTAACTCTCACCCACTGCCAGTGAGAATGCAAAGGTATAGCCACGTTGGGAGACTGTTTGGCAGTTTCTTCCACAGCTCAACCCAGCCTTGCCATATGATCCAATGACTCCTACATATTTACCCAGCTGATTTGAAAATATACGTCCACTCAAAAACTTGTACATGGATGTTTACTACAGCACATGTTCATTCATAATCACCAAAAACTGGAAGCAGCCAAGATGTCCCTCAATAGGTAAACCAATAAACTGTGGCACATCCACACTATGACTATTATTCACTGATAAAAATAAATGAGGTATAAATCTAGGAAAAGACATGCATAAATTTTAAATGCATATTGCTAAGTGATAGAAGCCAGCTTGCAAAGGCTGCATATTATAAGATTCCATTTATATGGCACCCAGAAAAGACAAAAACACTGGCAATGCATATCAGTGATTGTAGAGGACCAATGAGCACAGGTAGCATCCAGATCTTGGTACCAATCATTAATAAAAGAAACCAGAGCTCCTTAGAGAAATGGCTGATTCTAGGACTAGAGCAGACGATATATAAGATGATTCTGGAGTACCTCGTGGTGCCAAAAAGTGAGAAAGTGCCCTCCTAAAAAACCCACATTAATATGGACATATCAAAGGGGCACAGGAGCCAACTGAAAGAGATGCCAGTGGCCAAAGCTGGAACAATTTGAACGAGATAAAGTAGCACTGCATTATACCCAAAGTATAAAGTAATTATCCATAAGTTAATACTGATATAAATCAATTATTCAATAAATAGTGGAGGAGAATACCTCCCATGCAGAAGAATTCCAAATAATGTATGTAGTTACTTCTCCTCCAGGAAGACAGTGAATAACTCTCTACTTCTTAAGGGTGGACTACACTAGGGACTGCCTTCCAAAGAGTATAGTGGAAAAGGGAGGAGAAAGAGTAACTTCAGAATGGAAAAACCTGAAAACACTACCTCAGCTAGGTGATCAACCCATGACTCATATTAACAGTACGTACCTTTCATGTAATGTATGAAAACGGCACTTTACCTCTATGGTCTTCCTCCCAAAAAACCCACTGCCCCAGTCTAATTATGAGATAAATAGCAGCACATCCTAATTGAGGTACATTCTACAAAATATCTGATTAATACTTCTCAAAACTGTGAAGATCATCAAAAACAAAAGTCTGAGAAACAGTCACTGCTAAGAGAAGCCTAAAAAAATATGGCTACTCAATGTAATGTGGTATCTTTCATGTGATCCTAGAAAGAAAAAAAGGGCATTAGGTAAAACCAAGGATATCTGAATAAAGCACGGGCTTTAGTTAATAATAATGTTTCAATATGGTTCATTAACTATGACAAATACACCATATTAATGTAACATTCTAATAATGAAAAAGGTGTGGGGGACCAGGGTGGGTCTAACCAGAATTGAAGCTTAGGATTTCATGAACTTACATATTTAACTACTACTTTTACAAAATTAAAACATCCTGTTTTAAATGAATACATTTAAGAGGACCCTTGCATAATCCCGAAATCATAGAATGCTTGCAAATAAATTCTGCATTGGTATCTTTAAGTCCCCATGAGCTGTTAAGCAAATGCAGGCATCTCCTGCTTAACATAGGAAACCCTTCCTGAAAATCGTATGTCTGCACCAAAACCAGGATTCTATTTCCTACTATATTTAATGCAAATCATATAAACAAAAAAACCTCCTACCAATTTTCTTGCAGATAACTCAAACACAGCAAAACACCTACATGTAAATAACAGTCAAGATAAGATGTAAAAAGCTTTAAAAAATTGCATTATAACAACCAACATGATTGTCAATAGTTATTTTGGATAGAGTAAAAAGTCTTTGTTAACAGCAAAAACATTTGAGATGCACAATGCCTTTGAAGCCACTCAGCGTGCTTTTTATAACATCCACAGGTAATTTGCACATTCTACCAATTACGTTTACAATGCAATTGAGGCTTTTGCTGCGTGTCCTTTTGCTAAAATACATATTAAGTTTTGGGGACATAAATACAAAGTTTTTCCTATATGAACATTGGCAAAAAAAAAAAAATACTCTCAATAGTGAGAGATATGTGTGTTCTCTGAAGCCTATACATTAAAAACCAAAGGAAACTGATCAAAATACACACACGCATGCATCTGACTTATGAAAAAGATGACACTGGAGTGCAAGTGGGAAAAGGATGAGGTTTTCAGTGAGCAGTCCTGGGCCAGTTTTATATCCATATGAAAATATATACTGACCTGCATCACACAGTACAAAACAATCAATACCAGATGGGTTGCATATCTAAATGTAAATGGTATAACAATAAAGCTTCTAGAGAACACTATAGAGAACATCTTCATGACCTTGGAGTAGGCAAGATTTCTTAAAAAGTACAAAGAAAAAAACTAGCCATAAAAGAAAAAAGTCATAAAGTAAATGATATTGAAATTAATAACTGCTCATCAAAAGACACGATCAAGACAGTTAAAATGCAATCCACGGAGCGGGAGAGGATAATCATAATAAATATATTCAACAAAGAACTAATATCCAGAATATATAAGGAACTCCTACAAATCAATAAGAAAAAGATCATGTAATAAAAATGGACAAATGACTTCAGCTGACACTGCACAAAAGAAGAGATCCAAATAGCCAATAAACATAAAAAATGTGCAACTTTACTAGCCATCAAAATTCAATACCACACCTTTCCAGTGACAATTGACTAAAAATACCAGTATTTGTTAGTTAAGGATGTAGACAGAACAAAGATCTTATATATTGCTGGTTAGAATGGAAATTGTTACACCCACTTTGGAAAACCGTCTGAAGTTGTATACTAAATCTAAATCCACGCGTACCTTAATGACCCAGCAATTCCACTCCTAGAAACAAACCAAATGGCAAACAGAAATGCACATGTGTGCTTTTCAAAAGACATGCACTGGAACGTTTATTGCAGCGTTATTCATAGTAGTCCCAAAGTGGAAATTACCAATGCCTATTTCCCTGTAGGGTGTGTAATAAATTATTCTATTTTCAAACAATGAAATACTACACAGCAGCAAGAATATTCAATCTTCAACTGCATGTAATAATAGGGTCGACTCTCCCAAACACAATAAAAAATTCTAAACACAAAAGAGTACATGCAGTATGGTTCCATTTATATAAATTACAAGGAAAATAATTCATGCTATCAGCAGTAAGGACAGCGGTTCCCTTTGGAGAAGGTAGTTTCTGGAAGGTTGTGAAAGGGGAACTCCTAGGGTGGCAGAAATGGTCTGTTTCTTCATCTGAGTACTGTTTGCATACATGCGTGGTTGTGTTCACTTCTGGAAATTCATCAAGCTGGCCCTCTATGGCATGTACATGACATACAGAGAGAGAGAAATGGTGATGGATGTAGATATACCTACGTTACACGTATACACATATACATATATACACATAACATGTTTCAATAAAAATTAAAGAAAAATAAAAAGCCTATTGCTACCTTATTCAAAATGTATTAATATTCCTTAATGAAAACTAGACAGTCTACTTGCTTGTTTCTACTGCAGAAACCTCAAGGTTGGTCACCAGTTTTAAAACAAGTGATTGGCCACTGCCCTTAAATAAAGTCCAGAACCTTTACCATTTCACACAGGCCCTTTCTGATCCACCGCCTCTACTTGTCCAGCCCTCACTCACTGCTCCCCTACCCCAGCCCTCCCGAACTTCCTCGGCTCCTCACGAGCCACACTTGGCTTCTCTGGCACAGCCCGCGGTCCCCCACTCCATCCCTGCCCGCCTGCCTGTGTGCTGGTCTTTACCTTGCTCCCCATGAATGCTCAGGCCAGTCTGCCCCAACCTCCTGCCTCCCACCCTGCCCTGGAGCCCACCCAGACAATCGCTCCAGTCTCATCTTTCCTCCCTCTCTCTCCTCTCTGAATTTCTCTCCCTCTCTTCCATCTTCCTACACATTTGGTTTTTGGTGATGTTCCTCCTGCCTGAAGTTTCATTTGTGCAGTTCCCTCTTCAATGCTCAAAAATGAGGCAAAAACATCACCTGCCCAAGAAAAGTTCTCAGACTCAGTCGGTGCTTATTTGCACTGCAGGATCCATCACATCTTTTTTGGAAATTGCAAGTAATTTCCAACTTGCTCGGCTGCCTCCCACACTCCTGGAGCAGAGACGACGTGGCTCATAGGAGACTCCCCAAAGGTTTGTTGGAGAAACAAAATCGCAGCACGCAGCTCTGGTATATCCCAACCCCTGGCTTTCCATAAAAAAAGAATACTTCAGTAGTTTATAAGCCTTTAAGTTTATATATAATAATTACTAGGTTTCAGTGTTTCTAATCATGTGAAATACAAATATTAATATTTTAAAGTAAGTTTTTCCAAAAATATCACAAAGACCTTTTTTCCTATTCCATTTGAAAAACAGTTGCTGATCTATCAGCCCAAACTGTAGTTTGTAATTCTGACAAACAAGGATATTCTCCTACATAACCACAATATAAAACCATCAAAACCAGAAAATGAACATGACTATGACACTGTTGAAGATTACAAGCCAACCTGGAAAATCTCTCACTTTGAGTTTGTTTGTTGTTTCCTGACGATTTCATTCTGGGAGCTTCCATTCAGGTGTTGCATTTGGAGGCAGGAAAATCAGAAGTGATCCTGTATCAGTCTCACTGCTGTCTATCTGGTGACACAGGATTCTTTTTCTTATTCATAGTGCATTTATTTTATATTTTTAAAACCACCTTATTGACATATGATTTTTTAGCTTTGTTGAGGTATAACTATGAAATAAAAATTGTTTAAAGTATACAACTCGATGTTTTGATATACATATACATTGTGATATGATCACCACAATCAAGCTAATTAACATATCCATCATCTCACATGGTATCATTTGTGTGTGTGTGTGTGTGTGTGTGTGTGTTGAGAACACTTAGTTCCTACCCTCTTAACAAACTTCAAGTATATAATAGAGTCTAATTAACCAAGTCACCATGCTGTACATTAGATCTCCAGAACTTACTCATCCTGCATAACTGAAACTTTGTATCCTGTGACCAATATCTCTTATTTCTCCAACCCCCAAGCCTCTGGCAACTGTCTTTCTATTTGTGTTTCCACGGTGTGACATTTTAGATTTCACACATAAGTGTGATCATGCAGTATTTGTCTTTGTGCGATGACAGGTGGTTTTGACCTGGCCCCATTAAAGATGCTGGCAACTTGATGATTAGTTAGTGTCTGTACAGCTTTCTGCTGCAAGGTGTACTCTTTGCTCCTTTGTCCTTAATAATATTTTCTAGGGAGGAGCTTTGAGACCATGAAACTATCTTATTCCTCATCAAACATTTACCACTAATTATAGTATTCATTGATATTTCTTGATGAATACTTACTATAATTTTCTAATTACAATAGTTTTCTAATTTCTCATTCCATTTACATTTATTAGGTGGCATTCTATTCTAAGGACAAGATTTCTTTTCTCTGCATTTATTTATTCATTCATTCACTTGAGTCTATGTGGACTCATTCCTATTTGTATAAAGTTGGGTTATAATCTGTTACTATCTTTATTTTTTTCTTGATCTATCGTCCAAGATCCAGCCAGTCGGAGTCCCTTCAGGTTGGCTTCTGTGTCCATTTGGCAAGTTCCCATCATTCTTTGAGTACTTTCCTGTATTCCAGCATGATAAGATATTCCAGTCTTATCTCTCACTTCTCCCTGTTCCAGTCCTGGATTTGGCCACTTCTCCAAGGAGCCCTGGTTCTTTCTAGCAGAGAACGGTGTGTAGAAGCCCAGATCTCAGCGCTGGTTGTGCCCATTGCTGGCGAGGCTTTGCTGCCCTCGTGACCTCTCGGGGGTCTCACCGATACCCTCAATTCCAGTCTGACACCACAGGGCTCACTCTAGCATTCTCCCTTTCCACATATGCAGCCACCTTCTCTGGCAGTGAGCATCCCGGCTCCTGTCGTCCTCCAAATATTTCCTTACAGGGTCCACAGCTCTATGAAGCAATCTGCCAGCACCACCATGTGTCCGAGTGTTGGACCTCCTCACCCCCTGGGGCTCTAGTACCCCACACTGAGATATGAAAATGTTGAGGGAAAAAAGCAGAAGATGAAGGAGGCAGAACTAGAAGACTTTGACTTTCAAATAACAAAGAAAACCTCCCAAATTGCCCTTGAAAAAAAAGAGCTGAAATGAAAAAGGAGCCTGAGTTAGATGAAATGAGACTCTAGGGCTCCGTGCACCATGTGTCCTGTCCCAGGGCTGGGCTTTAATAGGCTAATGCTGCGGCTTAGCCCTGTGTCCTGAGTTTATCCACAGAAGCAAATATTGCTGTTCATCCTTACCCAACATAAATGCTCAAATATAACAAAAAGTCCATGGGATTTGTATCCATGCCACTAAGGCACATCCCCACTCACCTGCTATAATAGGTCTCTGGTGACCCTTAGCAAATAAGCCTCTGCCTTTAAAAAGTGGCAAAATCTGATTCTGCTTATAAATTTACTTTTGTCTTCTAAAGCAAAATGTCCTTTTAAGAGGCCCCAGCCTCCTCCTTTTCTGAGCACATAACCTGACAGGTCTTGCCAAGTGGAGGATTTAGAAAGTGCCTGCCTTAGACAATGCAGGACTAACCAGGGATCAGTCAACTACTAATTCAACGCACCTTCTAACACGGTGAGCCACAAGGAAAAACACTGTGGGGTGCTGGTCAGAATGTTTTTCCTCTGGGGTGGGGAGCTAATACAGACAAAAGGAGTAACTAGAGACCCTTTAGAAAGTAAATATTGTGATGTGAACTGCAGATAAAGAACAGGTATCTCAGATGTTTCTACAAAAGGCATCTAGAATTTGTGAAAGGGCCAAGGAGAATAGACGTTCTAACTTCTGTGCAAACACCTGGGCTCCAAAAGATGATGTCAAATGTTTTCCATTGACATAGATAAGGCTTTTGAAGGTATAGCAGATTAGTTTTTTAAAAATATTCCATTGATGATAGCTCCTAATACTTTCGGAGAGGTTGAATCAAGGAAATGTCAGCAAATTTTAATTCTTCTAACTTCCTTATTGGAAGTATAATGTACATGTAGAAAAATGCACATGCCTGCTTGAGGTGCAGAGCTCAATAACTGGTTGTGATTTACAAAACCAGCATTAACCTGGGAAAAGTTTTAATGTGCTTTCCCAATCTTCACCTTGGGCATTCTGCTACCTCGTCCTGTCATAACTCACCACACCAAGCATAACATGTCCAGGAACTATTTTCAAGAAAACAGAGGCTAAAAATGCATACTTACTTTTTAAAATAAAAACAAACAAACAGAAAAAGAAAAGCAATAGACAATCATAAATGTTGGGCTGAGATGTAAACAAAAAGCCTTAATTTCCCAGAGAAAGGTCTTCATTATTAAGGAGCCCACCTTCGTAATATGTGGAGTGGTTTTAGCTGCATCTACAATCTCTCTCCTGACAGTAACTGTCATGCTTCACTTTTTAGCAAAATAAGAATTGCCAGAAACTTGTTTCTGGCCATGGGCTTGTTGACCTTAGCTAAATTTAAGGAATGCATGCACAGAGACCTTGTTTGAACTGTTGCCTCCTGCTTCCCCTACTGCTAACAAATTTCCAGACATCACAAAGACTGGGTATGACTGAGGATTCTCCAAGACAGAGAGTTAGATGGTAAGTGCAGTGAGGCTGAGAACATCGCCTAAACAGAGCAACTCAATCCTGCTGAAGGGAAGGCAGGGGAGTTTCTCAAGGCAAGTCTTGACCCTGTCTACCCAAATAGAGCTACAAATCCACAAGATGAACAAATCTCATGTATTCTGAATGTCAGCCTGTTTGCAAACATTTCTTACAAAAGGACTTTGTCTAATAGGGACCGTAGACTAAGGCAGGGGTCCTCACATTTACAATTGGGGTCTTCAGGCCTTGCTCATACGACAGCATCCATCCAGAGAGACTCAGCCACACAGGGCTATTAGTCTTTTCTCTGTATAACATCTGGAGTTTAATTTTTGGCTCAACCTAGTAAGGTATCACCAAAGCACAACATCAAGAGGCAATAATTCTGGTCTGCTGAACACAAATCCTAAAATGTAGTCCTGTGATATTCTCATAGCACTGCGCAACTATTTTTGATGATAAGATGCCTGCCTGTTGTGTGTAGTAAGGAAGCCTTCTCTGGTAGCTAAGTAGGCAACAAGAGTAGTGTTGATTGAAGTTAATATTGGGGGTCCTTCCTGGGTTTTCATAACTATAATCCACAGTCCTTTAAGGTTCACAGAGTCTAGAGTAGCATTAGCAACTATCAGAGAACTGTGTTGTTGAAGACACTTTTGTATTTTATGTCGTTTATTATATGAATACTTCATATTTGTGTTCCTTCAGTACAAAGTACAAGCCTGCCTCCTTTACCGGGACGATAAATATATCACAGCACCTTCTTAACTGGGTATGTTCTCCCTCATTCCTGGGTGCTATGAGCTGAATTCTGACCCCTCTCCAGCCCCCCAATTTCACGTGAGGCCTGACCACCAGTACCTCAGAATGCGACTGTATTTGGAGAGAGGGTCTTTACAGGGAGGGTCTTTACAAGTTAAAATGAGGTCATTAGGGTGGGTCCTAATCCAGTAGGACTGGTGTCCTTATAAGAAGAGGAAACTTGGACAAAGAGACACTAGGAGAACCTCACACAGAGGGAAAACCATGCGCGGACAGTGAAAAGAGGGCTGTCTACCTACAAGTCAGAGAGAGAGGCCTCAGGGGAAACTAAACCCGTCAACACCTCAATCTTGGACTTCCAGCCTCCAGAACTGTAAGAAAAGAAGCCACCCAGTCTGTGGTATTTGTAAAGCAGCCCTAGGAAACTCATGCACCAGGGTTTCATTCCTGAAGATAGTTAGCAAAGGCCTTCACCTTGACCTGCTCATTACAGTCACCCTCATGCTCTCCAGCAAGCCTGAGCCTTTCTCCCAAAACCATTTCAAGAAGAAATTCCACATCACCGGTGCTCTGAAGCTCACCTCCAGGACCGTATTACTTGGTTTTCAATCCGTCGGCTTCTCTCTATGCAATTCCTTTCCTTGGCCTCTCTTTCCCCACCTTTTTTTTTTTTTTTTTGCCACCTCCCTCAGCTCTTCAACTCTCTTTCTACTATACCTCTCGTTCCCCTTTGCAGCTGAATTTTTTTTTTAATATCATGGGATATTTTAAATTTTCAACAAATTTGGCTAAAATAATTTGAGGAATTTTTTTATATTTTGTGTACATTTAGCCTTCCACAAGTGGCATTTTCTCATGGATTCATGAATATTGTTCATTGATTTTGTTCATGGCTTTTGGTTACCATTCTCATAGCCAAATTCAGGAACAAACCTCCCATACACTCTCCTCGTCCAAAGTCCCAGAGGTTGAGGCTATGCTGAAATGACAACTCTTTCCTCTCCAGGCTGAGTGGCCTGTGCCCAGGTCAAGCCCTCAGATCCACCACACGGTCCTGAGCTGCTGACAGGAGCTGTCCGTCAGAGCCCTCCTTCCCACACACCGCCCACTGCTGCCTCTGCTTGACATGGCTCCTCTCTCACCCGCGTATCATGCATTTGACCTCCACATCAACCCTGCAGCATAATCGTGTTCATCCAGAATTTAGACTAAAACATGCTGTGATGTGCCCAAATTCACATGGCAAAAGGGTGGCAGAACCCAGATTAAATCTCACCTTAAACTTCAGAAAGACTGATCTGTGCTCACTGTGTATTTTCCCCACCTTTTCATTAACAGTGCCGATTGACCCTAACACACTGTAGGATGTTTCTTATTGATTTCAGAGAAACACTTTCCCTTTACTCCAAAATCAAATACATCTCTCTTCACATCATTTCCCTCCATTTTATCACAAAATAGCTGAGAAAGCTAAAAGCAGCCAAGGCATCTGGTGGCTTTTGATACTTGCCCATAGCACAAGAATCTTAGCAGGTGTGATGAGATAAAAATTATCTTTAAGAACTGTTATGTTTTGGGGCATCACTTTTTATATAAAAGGGGAAAAAAGAACTTGCCTAGCTGAGATCTGCATGGGAAAGCAGCCTAGTTCTTTTTCCATAATGCTTCGAATAATTAAGACGTGTAAGATAAGTACATTAACATTTCTTCAAGCCACTAAGCACCAATGAGCATGGAGAAGTGATTATTTTTTTATATCCTCAAAGGATCTTAAAATGTAAAAGAAAATTGTTCCTAAAAAGTAACTTTAGAACTGATACAGAGTTAAACCTTGATTTGATGTTGATTATTAGGCTAAGATCTGTCTTTCCAGGTGGAGATATTATATCTTATTCAGAATGGGAGACAAGGGCCAATGCCAATGAACCTGTTTATAGCATCGAGTGGTGGAGGTACTCTGGGGGCAGGTGGGAGTGGGACGTGGGCTCTAGGGTCACATCTGCCTCTGTTCTCATCAGGCACAGCCACTCACACTGTGACCTTGGGCAAGTTATCACTCTGTTTCCTCCTCTGTGAAATGCGGATAATAATAGAGCTGACTTCACTAGTGCTAATAATCGTTGTAATGGTGCCTGCACAAATTTGAGTGCTGTATGTCTTTAATGAAATAAATAAAAGCATACAGCTTCTATAAGTTTGACAATTTTAGATACCCCAAATAAGTGGAATCGCATAGTAACTGGCCTTCTATGCCTGGCTTATTTCACATATCATGATGTCCTCTAGGTTCATCTGTATTGTGGCAAATGATAGGATCTCCTTCTTTTTAAAGATTGAATACTTCATTGTGTAGATCACATTTTCCAAGGTATCTAAAATAGTCAAACTCATGGAAGCAAAGAGTAGAATGGTGGTTGCCAGGGCTGAGGGGAGGAGGAAATGGGGAGTTGTTGCTCAGTGGGTATGAAGTTTCAGTTAGACGAATAAGTTCTAGAGATTTGTTGTATAACATAGTACCTGTAGTTAACAGCATGGAATTGTGCAATTTAACATATGTTAAGAGGATAGATCTCATGTTAAGTGTTCCAGCCATACATCACACACACGCAAAAAACCCACCACAAAAGAATACAAGAAAATTTTTGGAGATGATAGGTATGTTTAGTACCTTGATAGTAGTGATGGTATTAGGAGTGTGTATATATGTCCCAAAATCATCAAAATGTATACATTAAGTACATGCAAATTTGTGTATCCATTATTCCTCCACACACACACACATCAATAACACATATGGAAAAAAAGTGGGAGTGAGATTAGAGAGAGCCGATGTCTCAGCTCCTTTGGTAGGAAATTGAGTAGCTTTTATATGACCTATGGGTCACTGGATCCTTTACATCTCACTTTTCTCATCTGTAAAATGAGGAACTTGAAGCGGAAGTCTTAGACAATTTCTTGTTGCTCATCAAAAGAGGTGATGCCAGTGACTCTAATGGATGGTGTCCCAAGAACCTTTAAATGGCACGTCTAAAGGATGGCAGGAGGTTAATCAGCCCATGGACCTTCTGACAAGAGAGAATTTGGATGAGAGCTGAAGACTAATAAAACACAACTGGATATAGAGAAGGAAAGACATTAAACTATGATGTAGTTATTTATTTTTCTTGGCCTCTTGGAGAAATTCTATAAATAAAGAAAGAAATGGTTGTGGCAGAAGCAACTCCAGCTGCCTTATTGAGCAGTGAATGTCTTTTCCATCAATCAAAGATGGGGCAGGCCCATCTGGAAGCTGATGGAGTGAGTTTTCTTGGTAGTAATTTCTGCTGCTGGAGAAATGAGAATCTCCCTGTGTCTGCTGTTATCCCTCGTGCTCAATCATAAGCCCATAGCTCATTTGAACATACTAGATGCACACTTCTCATGAGACAGGGAGGTGTGGAGGGAAGGGAAGGACTAAACTGATCCATCGTACTGCACAGGAACTCCAAATCTAAGGAAACAGAGGGGTGGGGTGGAGATTTGTTTCCTGCAGCATTCCCTTTAGCACCAAGTCAGGGAGCACACTAGGCTTCAGGGACACCCAGTCCTCTACTACCTCTCATTCTTACAGTCAGATATAAGGTGTGTAACCATGGCCTGGGATAAGTACTAGCATGAGAGGAAGGGGGTCACTTAATTCTAGATCATGTTGAGATTTCAAGACACAGATCTATCATCTGTTCTTTTTCAATTAAAAGCCTAGTCCTTAAAAACAAGGATGCATTGCCCTTTTTTTTAAGTACTAATGGAATCCCTCCAAGAAATCAGGTCACAAAAGCAAAGGTCACACCCAATATGGAAAAGACAACGGTGAATATTATCTGGGCACGTATTTAAAGGCACCGTCATCCTTTTCCACTTTCTCATTTCTAGCAATGCCCTTGCATGGGAGAGACATATCCATCACCTCCTCACACAGTGGGGACAGGTAATTTAATGTCCTGAGCTTCCACTACTCTTGGCTTTTGGCAATGTTGGACCATTTCTCTGTGTTCTGAAAGAAAGGTGCTGTGCATAGATCACTTTTTATAAAAGAATGATTGGGTTATCAATTTAGAAGTCACCCTAAATCATCACTGAAATGAAAAGTAAATATTGTTGCTCCAAAAAATGAAGGCTGGTTTATAAAAAGACCTGGGGGAAACTTCAATGCATATTACTGAGTGAAAGAATCTGAAAAGGCTACACTGTGTGAGTCTAACTATGTGACATTCCAGGAAAAGGCAAAACTATGAAGACAGTAAAACACGAGTGGTTGGCAGGGGTTAGCAGAGAGGGAGGGACAGAAAGGCAGAGCATAGAGGATTGTAGGGCAGTGACACTTCTCTGTGGAATGCTGTAATGGTGGGTACATGCCATTACACATTTGTCCAAACCCATGGAATGTACAACACCAAGAGTGACCCCAATGTAAACTATGAACTCTGGGTGATAATGACGTGCCAACGTAGGCTCATCAATCAAAACAAATGCACCACTCTGGAATAGGATGTTGATAACAGACAAGGCCATGCATGTGTGGGCGAAAGGTACATGGGAACTCTCTGTACTTTCTGTTCAAGTTTGCTATGAATCTAAAACTTCTTTTAAAAATAAAATATATTTTAAAAATTTTAATTAAACACCATGCCAGTTAATTATAGTTTCTCCGAGAGATGATAAAATATCAATTAGTGAAACAGAAATTGATTCTGGTTTTACTCAGGACATATGATAAATTTTCTATTTTGTATTTGGATATAATCCCTCCTTAAGGATATTATTATCTAAAAAAAATCTATTGTTTGGTTGTTGTTATTAAAAACAAAATACTTTTCCTTAATATAATGACCCCTGATTTAATACTGATTGAAAAATGTGTTAAGTGGCGAATGTATCTGATGGCTAAGCAAGGTCTGAGCCCAGATGGAAGTAAAAGGAAATATAGTCCCTCTGCAGTAGAAGGAGCTGTATCTAGAGGGGGGATGGGGGGAAAGAAAGGCACAAGTTAGCCTTATTGCTCAGGAAAAAAACAGGAGGCAGCCAACTTAATGTCATGAATGCAAAGAAAGATGTATGCAAATTGTGTTAACAGAACATTTTATTTCAGCACACTCTGAATGATGGCTACGTAAAAGCATTAGAAATTTTGCTTTGAGACAGCGCCAAATGATTAGCCCATTTGGGGCACACACATGGGCGATCCAGCCCTTACTCAGACACCTGCTTCAGTGGTTATGTAGGCTTCCTGGGCTGTTTCATTTTAAAACTCAAGTTTTTGAACAACTTTAAGCCTCAAATCCAACCTTAATTAAACCTTTGAAGAGCAAAAGACAATAAGCCTTAAATATCTCCTGCTTGGCTCATAAAATCTCAGCACAACAAACCAGGAAATATTCAATTATTCCTAGGACACCATAAACATTTTATGGCTTGGTCCTATTATTCCTCTTAAGTCTCTTTATGGCAGGGATGTCTGGTCTGCATCACACCTCTCCTCCTCTCCCCTTGCGTTTGATCTGTTTTATGTACTTGAAAGATGAGTTTGCTTTTCAATTTACACTCTCCCCCTTCACTCCAGTGCTTTCGGGAGGAGGGGCAGGGAGGTGAGGAAAATGCTCTCAGAGCGGGGAGGAGCAGCCGCGCGTGCTTGTGTGTGTGTATGTGTGTTTCTCACCAGCCTCCAAAGAAACAGGAAACATCATGACTCCCAAGTCACACACAAGTGATAGATGAATTAACACAAGCTGGACCGGCTTGCACATTGTGGCCCCAGTGAACCAGAAACGTTGCTCCTGGGAGAAGGGTCGGCCTCAGCCCCACTCCATGCTCCAGCTGACAAGCCTGGAGTGGTTTCCTCCAACCCTGCATCTTTTTGCTCCCCATCCTGCAGCCCCCTGCCAGCCAGTCTCCTCAAAGCCTCGGGCTGGGTAAGATCATCCACAGTCAAAGAGAACTTGTGAAAATCAAGCTTAATATTCAAGTAACGAAAGCAAGTCAAACTCACTGCAATTGGCTTCACTGACCTTGGCCTCAATTCTAATGACTGGGTTTCTGCTTTGTTCTTTAGTAAAAATAGCTAACACCGACGAGCCGGCCGTGACGCTTCGCACCGCCCTGCGCGCTTTGAACCCATTAGCTCAGCTGGTCCTCGCACTCAGCCCGTGCAACGCGACCAGTGTACGGGAAGAGCGCGGCTCCGACACAGATCTTCCACTCTGAAACCTTTTAAACTAAATGTCGCATGGCTAGATTCTAGGAAGCTTTCTTCCCCAGATGGGGGCTTCCTGCACCCCCAGGGACGAGAGGTCGGACAACAGGCACGCAGAGTTGTAAGAGGGGCCCCGGAGTGTGCGGAATTTGCTTTCGGGGGATTCGGGACTCACAGAGGAAAGCTGGCCCAACCTCCTGGTGCGGGGCAGAGCTCCTCCCCGCAGCTGCGGGAGGAGAACCCCTCGGGGAAGCGGGGGTGCCCTGCGTCAGCCACGCCAGGGAGGGAGAGGACAAGGGGCATGTCCGCTACGGGGAGGAGCCGGTGCAGGAGAGCAGGCCGGAAGGGGAAGCGCGAGGCCGAGGGCCATGAAAGCGGGCAGGGAGCCCCCTCAGGCTCCAGTGTCACGTGATACGGGAGGTCGCCTGTCACACACAGGCTTCCGAGTTGGGATTCCTCCTAGCCCAGCAATGAGGCCCCAGAGGGACGCGGTTGGATGAGGAATGAGCACGAGTCTCTGTGGGAACAGCAACGCCCGGCGCGCCCTCGGCGCTGGTCCTCTCAGGAGAGGAGCACACCCCTGTCAGTCAACGGCCTCCAGAGAAAAAGAACCAATACTGTTACATTACTCTTATCCAAAAACACCCTCACAGAAACATCCAGAATAACGTTTGACCACATACCTGGGCACCGTTGCGCAGCCAAGTTGACACGTAAACGTAACCATGGCACACCCACTCACCTCAGCCGGGATCACAGACTCGGTGGAAGCAGAAACTCCCCACCGCGGACCTGCGGGAAACCCCGACTCCCGCTCCCTCTCCTTGCCCCGCCGGTGTGGGTCGGAACTCCAGTCCTCTCAGCCTCCTGCTGACTTCAGCCGTGGCTGGGCAGACGGCTGTGTGCAGACTTCAGCTCACCTCACACTGAGGTGTGTCCGGGAAAAAACCGCACTGGACAAAGGCGAACAGGCAGAGAAGCCTTCATGCCGGGCTTCGCAACAGGAGAGAGGCCGGAACTCAGTCTGAAGTGAACGCCACTGAAGCGGAGTCTAGAGTGTTCTAAGAGCCAGTCCGGTGAGCTAGTGGAAAAGCCCTGGAGGTTGCTAGGCCTCCTGCGTTTGCTAAATGGCTTTATTCAAAGGAAAAATAGCCTTCTCATATCTTCATGGCACCCTGGAGCCAGGCACCTGTGGAAGTCGGACTCCTACCCTCCCGCAGGGCTGGGAGATGGGCGCCATCTTCTCTGAGGCAGGGCCCCTGGCCCTGGAGAAAGCCCGTCCTGGGCTGCGAAACTGGCCAGAGACTTTTTAAAAGATTTGCATCTCAAAGGGGCAGAGAAAAAACTGCCAATTCCAAGTTTTCTGAAGTAAATGCTTTCAGTAAAGGGAGGTCAAGGGCCAAAGGTCAGGAGGAAGCCTGTCTGTATTCAGTCCAGCTGTGAGGGCGCCTTGGTCACGTGTTCTGCCTCAGCCAATGTCTCCTGCCCTGGAGCTTTCGGGCCTTGTCGATGCCCTGGGAGGTTATACATGAAGGGGCAGCTGGGGCCAGAGCCAGGGGAGGGACACCTGCAGCCCATCCTCAGACGAATGATTCTGAGAGAGATCCTCTGCTTTCCCTGGAAGGTTCTGGTGGGGTTAAGCCTCCTCCCTCAGGAATGGCCTCAGCTGTGTTGACTTTCTCCTTCCCTTGCCCTGGGTGGAGAAGGTCGCTTTAAGGAAGTCCTTAAGGGAAGACATGTTAATACGGGCAAATTTTAGAATGACCCACATGGAGTCTTGTTTTCAAAAATAGTAGGGGTAAATAATGTGAAAAAGCTTTCATCTACAAACACTTAGAAATGCTGGATAAAGTTATAGCAAGTTAGCTGTGGCTCCTCGGGCAGAGGAGATTGCAACTCCCTGCAGGAGGACGGGAATGAGGAGGGTCAGTTCGAAAGGGGGCCCACGTGGAAAGGGAGTCCTGGGGGGGCGTCAGGAGGAGGACGTGGCAGGGGCGGGGGCAGCAGCGGCCACGGGGCATTGCTCAGCATCAGAGGAGTCAGGTTTCACCACTGAGGAAGGGAGAAACCTGCAAATGCAAATACTAGAATGAAAGCTCCGAACATGTTGGCTTAGAACTGGAGGAATCAGTGTGAACTCATGGTTTTCAATGTATCTGTGGATCAGAACAGATAAAAATATGGATGTAGATGTGTGTGTGTGTGTGTGTGTGTGTGTGTGTGTGTGTGTGATGTCCCATTAGCAGTGGGCACAGCTAGTGCCCAGACCTTGGCTTCTTAATATCATTCTCCTTTATAAGAAGTCATTTTCCTTGGTGGTATGACCGATTCCAGGTTTGGGGCAGAAAGGTATGAGATGATATCTTATTGTGCCAGAAAACAAGGATGGGAGCAAAAAACTGATGGGATGTGTCAAAAGACAGGAAGCAGCTTAAAGAGGCTCCCATTAACCAAATTTGGAATAATTTGAACATGAAAATAAATGTTAGTAAGAGATTAACTCGTTGAATAAAATCAGAAACCATGAGTCCATACTGACATAATTAATAAATTGAAAATTTGATGAGAAACAGGACATTTTCATAGTTTCAAAGTCTCTTATCACAAAGTACTTATTAATTAGAAAGAGAAAATGAGCAGCTTCACTGTGGAGAGTCTGGCAAATACCACTTTAATCAAGTGATCAAAGTGAACACCATCTATAAAGGGACAAATCTCGGCTACAATGAAGTGAACACATGGCACGTTTGTGACACGATTAGATTCAGAGTATGGATCGTTGACAGGAATTGGAAAACGCTGAACAAAACCACACGGCAGGGCATTCTGCGGAATAACTGCCCTCTGATCTTCAGAACCGTCAAAGACATAGTCAAGAAAAGAATGTAGAATTTTTCCAGATCAAAAAAGTTTAAAGAAATATGACAACTTCAGTGATATGTGCTTCTGCATTGGATCCTTTGCTCTAAAGGAGATTATTGGAACATTTATGAGATGAGGATGAGGTCTTTGCATTGGACAGTGGTGATGCAGGAATGCCACTTCCAGGAGCTGCACTGTGCTGTGGTTATGTAGGAGCATGCGGGAAACACACATTAAAGTACCAGACGGGGATGTCACATCCATATTCTTTGTACTATAATTGTGATTTTCCTGTAAGTTTGAAATTGTTTCAAATTTTTTAAATATATTAAAATCAAGCTTAACCACTAAAAATAATAGGAATAAAATCTATAACTGCCAAACCAATAGAGGGAAAATAGGGACTATAAAAAAACTTTATTGGTTTTCAAGAAGGAAGCAAAGGGAAGGAGGAGAACAAACCAACAAGCCAAAGTGTAGTGAATATTAGGCACAAAATAAGGTTGTAGACTCAGGCCTGAGCAAGTGAATATACACAAGAAATGTAATTGGATTAAACACCCCAGATAAAAGATATATTTTCATTTGCTATGAAACAAATAACATTAAGTTATGTGATGTTATGAAGAGACATTTCTAAAATTTGAGGTTGGAAATACAGAATAAAAATAATTAATTTAAATTGTTAAGTATACAGAAGATTTGAACAACAAAATTACAAGCTTGTTCTGAGGGACATGTATGGAATGCTGCACCTAAAATTCCTTTCAGGCATGCATAGAACAGTTGAAAATTGATCATGCACTGGGACGCCAAGGAGAGGGCTTAGGAAAACACCAGAGAATCCATATTATACAGAATCATGAATTTTGAATCCAGTTGTATATTACCCTTTTCTCCTATCCAGGTCTAGCAGCAGGCAGAGCAGGAGCCTTAAAATTCCTGGAGAAGAACCTTTCTGCTGTTGAATCACACTGAAGGGTCTGCTGTGCACACTCTAAAATAACTTTACTGGTCTTGGCGGTGGAACAAACCCTGGTCTCTAAACTGCCCCCACGTCCTTCTGCCATGCTGCGCTTTGTAGTGAAATCACAGCCTTGTTACCAAATCAGTTAAAAGCCTTGGAAGCCAGACCCCGAGAACACAGCCACCTCTGAGTCCTCTAAGTTCCCCCTTGGCCTCTGTGACTTCTGAGACCACGAGGGCTCCAGCTGTTGCCTCTCAAATTTGGATTTATAAACCACTTAAGCAATTAATAATATATATTCTTCCAAAATACAGGAATAATCTTAAGTGACGTGAAGACATTTGATTGATGGTTTCTTCTTCAACCACAGTTGTCATTTTAATAGAGTAGGAAGTATGAGTGTGTGCGACTGTGTTTAAGGGTGT
>RJWJ010011401.1:0-44442 GCA_004363605.1 Indri indri
GTTTGATCAACTTTTTAAATCTGCAAATTTACCAATTTCGGAAAGTTTTCAGCTACTACTTGTCTCTGCAGTGGTTGGTGGGGAGAGGAAGGGATGCCACTTCTAAGCACCTTAGTGCAGGGGAGGAGATGGCTAATAGGGCTCCATTTACAGTGCCCGCAAGCCCAGGTGGGGAGGGGGACAGGTGCCAACTTAGGTTAGTGCCAACTTTGCTTAGGGATTATCAATAGGGCTCTACCTCCTACAGTTTCTGGGCTCCTAGTGGAGAGGAATAAAAGTGCCACCTCATTAATACAGAATGAGAATCATTGCCAGGGGATGTCCCACCATTTCCATATCTCTCAGTGGGGAGGGAAGTATGCCATCTTTTATGGCAGTCACTTGGAGTAGAGCAGGTAGAGTCAAAAGGGAGAAGAATTCTATTTTAAAATAAAAATCCTTTCTCTCTAGTCATTATTAAGCCAGATAATCTTTCAAATCAGAGATATTGAGAATTCCTGGCAGTGATCAGAGCAGGTTGGAATTGCTACTCCTGCAAATGATACTCAGTTTAACTTTGTGAAATTTATGCAGTTATTCAAAATCAAATCTAAGAATGTGATCAAAAGACCAATTAATTTGGGAAGAATATTTATGTTTTAGTCAAGTTCTAATTTAGTATCAACAATGGATATACCTACTTGCCCTTTTGTCCTACTGATGATCTTGTTTTCTCTGTTGGCAGGCATATCTCCAAGGCAATATGTGACAATGTGAGCATAGTACATGTGGTGTCAGCATGTGGTAAATTCAGCAATCTGGTGATGTATTCTTTGCATATGTAATATGGAAATTAATGGAATTAACCTTGCATCATCTTCCTCAATGTAGTAAAGATAATTGTGTTTGCAAGCCCAGAATGATTATTTTCGTGACATTAAGAAGTATTGACTTAATTATCTACAGTGAATCAGGCACTGTGACAGATACCATGGACAGGGTCCAGGCAGGTAGAGTGTGGAACAATTTATCCTTTGTCCTTGCCATCACAGAGAGTATAGGGTACTAAGAAAGTAAAATATGAATGGTCACACAAACATACAATTCCAAACAATTCAAGGGAAGCATATTATGGGGGAAAATTGAGATTGTGAATTTAGATTGAGCCTTGTTTAAAAGTGAAGGCATCTGTACCAGTCAGTGTTCTTGCCTATAAGCAACCAAAAACAAATTCTGTCAAATTTAAGCAAAAAAAGAATGTATAAAAAAGACATAGAGGTTAATAATTAGAGATAGCTAGAAGAAGAAACTTAGAATATAGATGGGAATAAAAGTGCTCTTGAGGACTAGGAAATAGAAAATATATCAAATGCTAAACCACAGGAAAGTTTCAATTTGCATATCACCATAGCCACTGTGATGGACATGCCAAAGAGCTACCCAGCCGTCCTTGTGTCACTAGCTAAGGATTTGAAGTTCTAGGGAAGAATACTAATATTCAAGCCCGAGGCGCTGCTCTCCTGGCTTTGGGGAGGTTAGAAGAAAGATAATCAGAGGGGGAGATCATACTCTCATGGGAATATCATCTCAACGAGAGATTCCCCCAGAGGGCAGTACCCACTATCTCTTCTCTGTGGGAATAAACTTGACGCCGTGACCAGCAGACTAAAGGAAGGGAAGCCCAATGAGTGATCTATGGAGAAGAACAAAGTTGAGTAGAGAAGACACCACATCAGGCATTATAAACACCTGGGAAAGGTGTGAGGCAGTCATGTGTGTGGTTTATTTCAGAAACAAAGTCAGCCTGGGGCTGAAATCAGTGATGAAGAGTGTTTAGTAAGACAAGGATGGAAGGTCGGGAAGTGTCAAATGATGAAGACATATTTAACACATACTAAGTACAATGGTAAGATTTTTGAGTACTTTGGATTTTGTTTCCTTTTTTAGCAAAGGAGCAAAAAAAACTACCCTTTTTTAGACCTATGCTTTTAAAAGAAACTTTTCATTGCCATTTGTAAAATTGATTTAAAAGCGGGTACAGTGACTTAGGAGAGCTAGTTAAGCCACTGTCTTGATTATAAGAGATAATACATTCTAAAGGCAATGTGAGGGCAGTGGAGACCAAGGTAGAAGATGATATAGAGGAAGAAATATGTAGAAGAAATATGTATACAAAGAATGTCGTTTGCCAAAGGAAACAGGAATAAGTAGCATTCCACAAGAATCCGTGATTCCCAAATAATTTAGGTTAAAGGGAGGTAGGCCAGACACGGTGGCTCATGCCTATAATCCCAGCACTTTGGGAGGCTAAGACAATAGAATCCCTGGAGGCCAAGAGTTTGATACCAGCCTGGGCAACACCACCACCCCCACCTCTACAAAAAAACTTTTTAAAAATTAGCCAGGTGTGGTGGTGTGGCCCTGTAGTCTACATGGGAGGCTGAGGCAGGAGGATCGCCTGAGCCCAGGAGTTCAAGGGTGCAGTGAGCTATGATTGTGCCACTGTACTCCAGCCTGGGCAACAGAGCAAGATCCTGTCTCTAAAAAATGAATAAATAAAAATTTAAAATAAACTACTGTTTAAAAAAACAATTTATAACCTCTTCTTCCTTTTTTGCTGTTTTTATATTTTATACTTCCATTATATCATAAACCCCTTAAAATATTGTTGCTGCTTCAAATAGTCATTTTTTTTTCAGTTTTGAGGTATAATTAACAAATATTTGTATATATTCAAAGCATACAATATTATGATTTGATATATATATGCATTGTGTAATGATTACCACAATCAAGTTAATTATCACATCCTTCACCACACATACTTACCGGGTATTGTGTGTGTGTGTGTGTGTGTGTGTGTGTGTAGGGTAGAAGTGAGGACACAAAATCTACTCTCTTAGCAAATTTCAGGTAAATAATACAGTATTATTAACTATAATCATCATGCTGTATATTAGATCCCCAGAACTTATTCATCTTACTATAAGTTTGTGTCCTTTGATCAACATCTCCCCATTTTCCTACCCTTAGCCCCTGGCAACCACCATTCTACTCTGCTTCTGTGAGTAGATTCTACATATAAGTATGGCCATACAGTATTTGTCTTTCTATGTCTGGCTTATTTCACTTAGCATAACGTTCTTCAGGTTCATCCAAGTTGTCACAAATGGCATGATTTCATTCTTTTTTATGGCTGAATAATATGGTATTATATACATATATATACCACATTTTCTTCATTTGTCCATTGAGATGCTTAGGTTATTTCCGTATCTTGGCTCTTACGAATGCTGCTGCAATAAACATAGGAGTTCAGATGTCTCTTCAGCAGTTATCTCTCCAGCATACTGATTTCATTTCCTTTGGGTTTATATCCAAAAGTGGGATTGCTGGATCATATGGTGGTTCTATTTTTAATTTTTTGAGGAACCTCCATACTATTTTCCATAATGGCTATACTAATTTACATTCCTACGAACAGTGTACAAGGGTTCCCTTTTCTCCACATCTTCCCCAATACTTACCTCTTTTTGATAATAGCCATCCTAACAGGTGTGAGGTGATATCTCATTGTGATTTTGATTTGCATTTCCCTGATGATTAGTGACATCGTACACCTTTTCATATATCCATTGGCCGTTTGGAAAAACTTATGCTTTAAAGAATGCATTTTACCCACTTCAGCATTGTAAAGAAGGCCTGCTGAATCTATTATGGTGTTGCATTCCTTAAACTTTCAGCACACAGTACAAGGATCCAACCCAGCTACATAGTGACTGGGGTTACATCAGTGCAGATCATACAAAAGGCAAAACATTTTTATGAATTTAATTTCATAGGATTATATGTGATCTGTGCCATGGATCAGTAAGCACTGCAAGGAAGAAGTAGACTGCAAGGAAACCTTAGTCTTTCAGGAATTAAGAGGGTTTTTTTTTAACACTTCATGAACTCTCTGATTAATCAAGTATTCTAGAACATTCTGTATATTTCCCTGTAATGAAATTCCCAAGTAATTGGAAATCCCTTCTTTTAGAATAATTATATCATAAACTCATATTGAGTTTATTAAGATTGAGATCTTTGACGTTTATATGTATTTCTTCTACAATGGAGACTTTATAAAAATTGGGAAACCCTAGCTATAAATTATTTGCTCTAAGTGAAAGTTCATCTGAATCATGTTAGGTTGTCATGTTAATTTAACAAAAGAGTTAAGGTTTTCAGGTCTTCTCTGATGCCACTGCAGGGATTACAATAATGGAAGAGAGCCTTGGTTCCTTATGTAACATAACAAAACCAAGATTTCATTATCAGTGCATTTAATATTATACTGAATTACAAAAAAAAGATAGCACATTTAGATATCTTATGCCTCAAAGAATTTACTTCAAGTAACATGTATTGTCTTCAGGCTGGGTGCGTTGGCTCACGCCTGTAATCCTGGCACTCTGGGAGGCTGAAGTGGGCAGATAGTTTGAGCTCAGGAGTTCGAGACCAACCTGAGCAAGAGTGAGACCCCGTCTCTACTAAAAAAATAGAAAGAAATTATCTGGACAACTAAAAATACATAGAAAAAATTAGCCAGGCATGGTGGTACATGCCTGTAGTCCCAGCTACTCGGGAGGCCGAGGCAGAAGGATTGCTTGAGCCCAGGAGTTTGAGGTTGCTGTGAGCTAGGCTGATGCCACGGCACTCTAGCCCAGGTAACAGAGTGAGACTCTGTCTCAAAAAAAAAAAAAAAAATTGTCTTCAGATTTTAATTTTACTTCTGTTGACAAGTAAAAATGCAATCTTCTACCTTCAAGCAGTCTTAGAAAGCATAGCTCTACTTAAACAAACAAAAAATAATAAACACAGCTCTATTGGAAATGAATGTGTCAGAGTGTTGGAGAGTGACTATGTGTCCCCTAAAATATCCTTGAGTAGAATCTTGCTTTGCAGTGAGAGTCTCCTACACATGGAATCCTTGGATCAGCAGGAAAAGTTGGAGTGACATCCATCAATCAGCTGTTTTGGGGCCCAAGAGTATCTTATCCTTGCAAGGGCGCACAGCACTTTGTGGATTCTGCTGTCACTGTTGTTTAGCACCCAAAGGCTAATCAACAGGAAGTTGAGTAACAGGAAATGACACCTTGTAGATCAATATCTTTTTAAGATGCCACGGATAAATGCACAATATGGAAGTAATTTCTTAAATAAAAGATAACAAAACATGCCACCAAGCAAAAGATAATCTGTATAGCTCTACCTTCTGGGGAGTTCTGTGTCTCTTGCTCTTGAGCCTCTCCCAGACTTTTGTCTTGAGGCTGTGCAAGAGATTCAACTTGTAGAAACTAGCTGAGACCATGAAGCATACAAAGAGAACATCGAGGCCGGGCACGGTGGCTCACGCCTGTAATCCTAGCACTCTGGGAGGCCGAGGCGGGTGGATCGTCCTGAGCTCAGGAGTTCGAGACCAGCCTGAGCAAGAGCGAGACCCCGTCTCTACCAAAAATAGAAAGAAATTGATTGGACAGCTAAAAATATATATAGAAAAAATTAGCCGGGCATGGTGGCACATGCCTGTAGCTATTCGGGAGGCTGAGACAGTAGGATTGCTTGAGCCCAGGAGTTTGAGGTTGCTGTGAGCTAGGCTGATGCCACAGCACTCACCCCAGGCAAGAGAGTGAGACTCTGTCTCAAAAAAAAAAAAAAAAAGAGAACATCAAAAATGACCATGCTACTTAGAAATGCCCAATCACAGTCTGATTATATACAGAATCTCATAGGAAATCTCTGTCCAATTAAGGCGACCTTTATGTTGCTGTATTAGTAAATATTTCCTGTAATTTTAATATTGAGATCAACCAGAATGATAAAATAAAATTGAATGTTTTGAGTTTGATCCATGCCTATCTTTGGTTGTTTGATCTAATGGTGGTCATTTGAATTATGCCCAGGAGACAGGCTCTGCAGGTGGAAAATTGTATCAAAAGGTTAAATGCACTCACCTTTATATGATAAAATTATGAACACTTAAAATGAAAAATGTTCTCTATAATCCCTTTTACATATTTTCTGCAATAAGCAATTCTTATTTTTATAAATGCTCTCAATTCTTTTTCTTTTTCTTTTTAATTGACAGTGTCTTGCTCTGTCATCCAGGCTGTCATCATAGCTCACCGCAACCTTGAACTCCTGGGCTCAAGCAATCCTCCTTCCTCAGCTTCATGAGGACTACAGGTACCTGCCACCACACCTGGCTAATTTTTAAAAAATTTTTGTAAAGATGGGGTTTCACTATGTTGCCCAGGTTGGTCTTGAACTCCTGGCCTCAAGCAGTCCTCCTGCCTCAACCTCCCTAAGTGCTAGGATTACAGGCATGGCCACTGCTCCCAGCCCGAAATATAATACTTGTGGTTACAACTGTAATTCCTAAAACTTGTAAGATTAAATTTTCTATACAGAAACATTATGTCTTTACCATATAGAAGTTCATTAATATAAATTTTATAGTACTCTAAATTTTCCTTTACACATTTTGAACATTCTCTGTTAAGAAAAATATTAAATAGGGTAAAATAGCAAAGAAAAGGGAAAAAATTAAAAAGAAGAAAGAGAAATCCTTTAGAAGGCTCATATATAAAAATGAAGAGGGCAGAACAAATTGAAAAATAGGACACACACAATGTTCCATATAATCTTCTTTAAAATCTTGTGCCTTTGTCTACTGTGGCATCATTCACACCATATTGAATTTATTTTTCTGCTCTTTCCACTAAAATTGAGTCAGATCCTGAGGTACAGCTTTGATTCTGAGCCTTCAGCATATGTCTCATAGGAGACGCTCAACAAATTCTTATTAATTTAGCATGTGGAATAAGAGAGAGGATAATGGAAACTATCTATGGAAAAATCAGAGTGCAAAGTCAAATATTGGAGAGAAAGCAAAATGGTGGGAGGTGGAGTATAATGCAGGGAGCATCAAGAGTGGCAAAGGAAGTTGTGTCGACAGAAATGCATAGAGTAAAATGGAAATACAAGAGAAACACGACCTAGGTGAAGCAGTGGCAGCTAAGATTAAAGCACAGAAGGAGTAAACGATTAAGAAGGAAGATTAATTCAAAGAAATAGAGGTGGGGAAAAGAAATTTCACAATAGAAAATGTAGAAAGATAAGATGAGAGGAGAGAAAGGAAACAAAAATAATGGAACAAGATCAGAAAAGAAATTCCAGAGGAAATGGGTTTGTAGAGCAGGAGAGTCAGGGAAGCACAAAAGACAACCAAGGAGAAAGGCAGTGGAAATCCAGCCAGTTTACTGAGAGGGAGGGATAAATGAGTGGGAAACGGGGAGAGGAAAAGAGATTTAAAAGAAAAGAGAGATGTGTGTGCTGCAATCGTGGAATAAATAGACCTAAATTATGTTACAGATACGAGACAGGAAGTGAGAATGTGGACATTAAAATGAACCTCCATAATTTCTAAGCGTAGGACAAGCTGGAAATGAGGGTATAGGGCAAGCTGAATGTAGAGCGTAAGAGAACAGTAGATGAACCCAAAGGAGACCAAGAGGAAATAAGAAGGAGCAGGCTGAGGGGAATGCAGGGGGCTGGAAGACAGGACTGAAACTGAGCAGCGACTAGGTGAGCCGGGCTCAACCTAGGGCGTCTGGCTCTAGCAACCTTGACTAAATTGCTGCAGTATGTCAAAAAGAGACTAGGAAAATTAGAATAAATAGACGTCAGAGAAACAAAAGTGAAACGATTGGTAAAGTTTTGAGAGTAAAATTCCTTTAAAAAGAAAAAAAAGGAAGTAAAGAGAATAAAAATGCGACGGCCTTAGTAAAAAAAAAAAAAAAAAAGGGAACAAGTGAGAAAAGGAAGTATAAGAAAACAGCAATGGCCGGCCGTGGTGGCTCACGCCTGCAATCCTAGCACTCTGGGAGGCAGAGGCGGGAGGATCGCTTGAGGTCAGGAGTTCAAGACCAGCCTGAGCAAGAGCGAGACCCCGTCTCTACTAAACGTAGAAAAATTAGCCGGGTGTGGTGGCGCATGCCTGTAGTCCCTGCTACTGGGGAGGCTGAGGCAGGAGGATCACTCGAGCCCAGGAGTTTGAGGTTGCTGTGAGCCAGGCTGATGCCACAGCACTCTACTCAGGGCAACAGAGTGAGACTCTGTCTCAAAAAAAGAAAAGATTAAAAAAATAAAACAGCAATGGATAATGAAAGAAGGAAATGAAAAAATAATGAGAAAAATAGAAAATAAGATGATAAACGAGAAAGATCTGAAATAGAAGAAAAATGAAGAGAAATTTTTCAAAATGTGTTGAAAGAGAAATGAGGAAGGGGGCTTCCACGGAAGTTATTCCTGTTGTTCCCTGGCTGATGTCACTTCGGGTGAGACCTGGCTGGCAGGCTGTGGGGAGTGACAGCAGGCTGCAGCAACAGAGGACAGGCAAGGTGACTGCATGCCACACCAAGATGCAGTTATCATGCCACCCAAACTGGGTCTGATCGGATCAGGGTGGGGTCTCTAATGTGGTGTTGAGTCAGCCTATTGTGAGTCAGGTGGCTCAGAAGTGTACTGCAACAATCCCATGGAGAAGCCCTGGGGTCACCAGGGCCCTTCCCCCTCCACTGACAGCTTTCACCTCCGGAAAGGTGGTTAGGGACCTGCATCTTACACAAAAGGAACCTGAGGCTCAGAAAAGAGACGACTGTCACAAGGCGGTCAGTGCCAGGGCCAGGCCTAAAAGCCCACTTTTCAAGCTCCAAGTCCATGGGGCTTTCCACCAGGGCATCATCCATTTGTCAGAGAGCAGAGCCCTCTCCCATCCCCAGTGCCAGCCACCTGCCCACACACAATGTGCACAAATATGCTAACACACACACAGTGAGCTCTGCTGCCTCCACGCCAGTCAGCAACCTGGGCCGGGGGTAGGTGAGAGGGGCCCTCTCTGCATGGGGGCTTGGGAGTGCTGCACACATTTCAGCGGGTGTGAGGAACATAGGTGCCCTGGCCTCCCTTACCTTTGGATGGGTCTGTGCCTTGCCCTGCTGAATTCCTGTCTTCCTTGGGTCACTATATGCACACCTAGCATCCCACCCAATCTGGAGAGAAAGTGAGGAGGCCCCATCAGCCCTAAAATGTTGGGGTTGCCAAGATCCTTCAGGTAGACTGTGCAGCACCTCCCAAGGAGCACCAGGGAACGAGGTATGGTGGGAAATCCTAGGAACTGGGAGGCCAGAAACAAGTCCTGAGATGGCAGTCACCCTGTGGCTTTGAATGACAAAGCACCTACTGGGTGCCTCCCAGGGCCACAGATGCTCAGGCTGGAGGCAGCAATGGCCCACCAGGCCCTTTTTGCCCACCTGCCCGCCGCTCAACACTCCAAAAGCTGCCCCACCATCTGCACCAGACAGGCTCCCCTGCTCTCTGGCTTTCAGGTAGCTTGGCTGACCAGGTCCGGAGTTGGCCAACCGGACAGGAGTCTGGGCAGTGGGAGGGACAAGAGGCCGGGGTAATTATCCCATCAGTGTCCTCCCCTGAAGGCTTCCTTCTTCAGCTACAGCCCCACTGGTCCTAATGACTGCCCTTGGAGCCGAGGGCTGAGAACAACTGTACTTCACCACCCCTGGTTGGCTTCCCTTATGCCCACAGCTCTCCAAGTAGTCCCCTCATTAAACTCCCTGCCAGCTACATGTTTTCTAGTACATGCTGTCAGTTTCCTGCCTTGACAAACGTCCTCATTAAATCCTGCCAGGTGCCAGCCTGGGATCATCCAACCCCATGACACAGAGTGGCTCCTGCCACACACCAGAACATCTCTGCCCTTCTTCCCAGAGGCCCAGCAGGGAGGAGGATCTAGAACCCAGGTCTCCTGCCTCCCAGGGTAGGACTCCTGTCTCTCCACTCCATGCGCTTCTTGGGGCCCAAGATCTTGGGGAGTCTGGGCTGGGGGAAGTCTCAGAGTGAGAAGGGCTTCAACCCCCTCTTCCTGGCGGCACCATTCAGTGGGGCAGCAGGGTGCCCTGGCCTGGGTGGTGGGGGCCAGGTGCCAGGGTCCGAGGCCCGTGTGGCACCAACCAGCACACAGCTCCCAGCTTCTCACTCAAGCGGGCTCCAGAGGGCCGTGGGCAACACTGCTGCCCGCTTTGCCACCTTAGAGGGGATAGAGGCTTCTGTTGCCACTAATCCCTGAATAACTTTACGCCCCCTTTTGCCCTTCAAATACTGTTGTAATCGATCCCTTATATTTAAATTCCCTCTGTTGGAAACACCTAGAGTGGTTTCTGTTTTCCTGACTAGTCACTCACTGTTAAACCATCTCAACTCTGTCCTTAGACATAGCTCGCCAGAATTCACGCTAGAGACGAGGCAGGAAGACCCACTAAGCCCCAGCACTACGGAATCGTTAACACCCATAGCTGCTTCCGATGAATTCTACAACATGGCCAGAAGATGGCAGCACACCACTACTCCAGCCTCACCGGCTCACCTGCAGCCCAGGACTCCGCAACCTGAGCTTCACACTCCTAGACCTGCAGAGGCTCTCGTAATAGCCACTTGGCCAGCCCACAGATCATTGTCTCCCTACAAATGCATCTATCAGCCATACCCCAACATCGCAATCAAGGGATAAATTCCTTTCAAACATCACAGTGATATCCTTATTTTAGATTTTTGGTAAATCTTTGGAATTGGATAAACCATCATCCTTAATTAGGAAGAACACTTTTAAAAACAGATCCATAAAACATCACCGGTCAGCGAAGCCAGGCGGTTTGGGGGTCTGTTATTTGTTCTTTAATGAGTTATCCTAAGAGAACCTGGTGGGTGAAGCACGAGCACCAGCAGTCATCGGTGCCCGGCGGAAAAGCTTGCGACAGCCAGGCCCACCCCATAGCCCCAGCACGGCCAGGAGCCCCCTGTTGGCACTGGCCAGTAGGACCCAGAGTCCATCTGCCATTCTCAATGTTTTGAGTGGCCTCCAAGATGATTCCAATGTTCATCAGCACAAACTAAGCTGTTAAACTGATCAGCAGATGATTCTTCAGTATCAAAAAATTAATAAAAATACAGAACTCCTGGGTCTTCTAACCATTTGGACAATTATTCCAATATTTAAATTGGTGAAAGTGCTTTTTAATAAAGTCAGTCACTGAATAAACTCCTTAAGAAGCCACAGGTGACAATGAGAAATAAAGGCCTTTGTATGCTAACAAGTTTGTGGAAAACAGTGCCGAGGGCACACTTTTGCAATCTTGAAATGAAAAAATTAGGAAAAGATTGACCAAACTGAATTACCAACATTCTACACTGAAATTGTGGCTGAGACCCAAGTGAGCAACCACAAAGTTCTGTTGGTGTTGGAATCTCCATTCTCGTACATGGTTTTGCGTGGACTTAAGAGTTTCCTATCTCATCATGCTAGGTGTTTTTTCTTCACATCTTGTATTACAGCAATGTTGTGTGAGGGCTGAGCCATGAAAGTGGATGACTCAGAGCATGTTCAATACTCACCCCTCCCATGTGCGTGCGCCCAGGCATGCAGGCTCACGGCCTTCCTCTCCCAGGAGCTTCCCCTGCCTGGCTATGGGCCTCCTAAAACCTGCCAGAGGGCTGGGCCAGGAACAGAGGCACGACTCTGCCGAGGTCCCTGTGGTGTGGACCAAGCCTGCCTCCCTCTGTGCCCATGTGAAGACCACCCCTGAGTTCCCATTGGTCCTGCTCCCTGAGATTGTCACCACGGGGATCAAGTCCATGGTTTAGCCAGAGCGGCAGCTGGGAAGAGTCAGAACCATTCTGAGTGGCTGTGAAAGTCTGGCCGGAGCACCCATTTGAAGGACTTGCTCCCAAATGATGGCACCTCACTGCTCATGTGTCTCTGTGATTCCCCACATCGTGCAGAAATGGGGAAGGAGGGACGTTAGAGCCCTACAGAGAACAGCAGCTGCAACCACCCCTGGCATGGACAAGACCAACATGGCTCCTGCTGTGTTAGGGACAAGGACTTTGTAGATGGCTTTATTTAGGGCCAAAAAGAAGCAGGGAAGAGGACTCCTCCTAGAATTGCATCAGTCTCCATCTCTTCAAATCCTCATCGAAGTCCTCCAAGAGGTAGACGGGGCCTCAGTGCCAGAGGGCAAGGGAGGATGGAGGTCACGGGGTTATGGGAGTGAGCACAGCTAAGGAGTAAGCCTTCTGAAGACCTCAGGGCTGCAGGGCCCTGCTCTTGCCTCTTCCCTGGGTGGGTGGGGGGCTTGCCTCCTGCTGAGGTAGCCACAGAGCTCACCTCCAGCTACCAATCAGGAGAAACCACACAAGGTGGCCTTCATGCAGGCACAGTCAGTTTAGGACGAAGATGCCTCGACTTGGAAGGCCACAGAGAAACCAGAAGTCCACAAACAGGACCAGGGAAAAGGGTCCTCAAGATCTACTCTGCCCAGAGTTGCCTGTAATGATGCCATCCTTTCCTGGTTCCTTTCAAGACAAATGGAACATGGACGGAGAAGTAAGAATACCCAAACTGCAGATAAGGCAGGTCCCCTTGAACAGACCGCAGACCCCTCCGCCTTGGGGCACAGGCCTCCCTCAACCCTGCCCCAGATGCGGTTCTCACTTCGTTCACAGAAGCTCTGAACCCAGCAGGCCCTGCCCAGGAGCCAAGGAGAGCTCAGCCAGCCCTGCAGTCTGGGGCGTTACATGCGGACCATGAGACTGCACCAGGGTGCAGATGCCACCTCCCCCTGGTGCCTGCCAGGTGCAGCTGCCACCCTCATACTCAGGGAGGGGCTGGGCCAGGCCCACACATCAGACTCCAGGCAGTGTGTTATCCTTTAATGAAGAGCTGGGTCAGTGGTGCCACCACTCTCCCCAAGGCCCCCAGCAGCAGATGTCCTCCCCACAGGGGTAGCCCTGAGGCAGCCAGCCCTGCTGAGGGGTCTGTTTGCAGTGGCCTCAGAGAGGCCTTCATCTCTTAGACCTAGGATGTGGCAGCAGCAACAAGGCCAGAGGCAGCTAAACTGAGGTCAGGCACGATGGAGGAGGACAGAAAGCGTGGGTGCTCCTTCCTCTCTGAATCCCAGTGGGACACAGGCCAGTACTGAGGAATAGTACAGTCTTCCCATGGGCCTGGAGACCCTTCTGGCCACTCTCTGCAAGCCCTTAGTCCCTAACTCCCTGCAGACTGGTGTCATGCAGGAAATGGCCCACAGAGTCACTCGGCTCAGCGGGCTGGCTGGGTAGTACCCCATGAGCCTCAGGGCCCCAAACCTGCAATGTGAGTCCAGCAGGGCCGAGGCCAGAGCCACCAGAAGACTGGGAGTCACCTTCTACTAACTCTGCTTGTCAGTCACTATAGGCATCTAAGAAGGTGGTCTCTCCCTTGAGGTTCCAGGGCTGCCCAGGCAGGGCTGAGGCGACAGCAGGCCAGGGCTCCTGGGTCCCTATAGATCCGTGACTTTGTTTTCCACAGCAGCTGCAATCTGCTGGAGCCGATAGCCCAGCTGCATCTTCTGGGCTGTGCCATCCTCCTCGAGGGCCGTGATGATCTGGAACGCAGAGACCAGCACCATCAGGGGAGACTTACCTTGGCTTACACGTTTCCTGCAGACTGCAACAGCCCTCCTAAGCTGCTGCAACAAAACTGGGGTAGGAGCCCAAGAAACGCGGCAAATTGCTTCGCTTACTTCCTGTGACCTCAGGGCCTCGGCAACGGGAGGGATACTAACAGCAGAAGTGCCATGCGGTTTTAAGGAGTATTAAGGTGGGGAATGAAGCCCTTCACTCAGTACTGAGCCTCTAAGAAGCCCACCTAGCACAACAGCACTTCCTGGGTTCCCATAAGCCAGGCGCCAGGCACGGACAGGGACCCAATAATGACCAGACAAATGTGGACAGGGAGACAGATACTGATCAAACACGAGCAATTACATAAGCACAAACGGGCTGCCACAGGGGAAGGGGGGGAAACTGAGAGGGCAGCAGCAATGGGGGAGAACAGCCATCGCCCGCCACGTCTCCAGGAGGCAACGTGACTGTGCGACACTCCCACCACCCCCACACCATGGCCCACACCATGCTGAGGAAGGCTGTGGGCCATGAGGCAGGTTCCTTATCTCTGAACAGCAATGACCATGTCACTGGTGCCACACAAACATCTGGGTGGACAATTCCATCAGACACTCAACAGGCTGGCTGGTGGGTGCTCACATCTTCAGGCCCAGCCCAGGAATCCCCCAGAAAGCCCCCTCACCAGTTCCATTGTCCCCTTACTCGACCTGGTCCTATGCCCGCACCCTCCTCTCTGGTGGCTCCCACAGCCAGGCCAGGCCTGCACCTGCAGATGCGGCCACGTGCAGCACACTGCCAGCATCAGACTCCGGCAGGGACTGAGTGGGGGCATGGTCGGGGCAGAGGGGGCAGCTGTGTCCCTCCTAGCACATCCTGTACACTATCTCCAACCCCGGCAGATCCCCCAGCCCCCAACCACCAGCACCATGCCTGGGAGCCCACAGAGGAGCGGGGATGGGGAGTGAGGGACAGGGAGGAGCCCAGCAAATACTGGGGGCACGCCTGAAGAACACTTCCCGAACCCCAAGGGGTCCAACCCCGCCTCACGCTGAACCTGGGGAAGACCTGAGGGCTCCCACCTTGAGTCACAGGGCCAGCCCCCTCTCATATCCATCCCCTCAACCTCCAGGGGAGCCTCAAGGTTGGCCTCCCAGTTAGAGCCCAGGGCCTGCCCACCTGATCGTAGTACTTGTTGATATACTTGTAGAGTTCATGCAGGGCCACTCGCGCCCCAAGGTCTCCAGAGTAGTTCTAGGGAGGAGGCCAAATGAGAGGTGACAGAGATGAGGGGTGCAGCCAGCATGGAGCAGCCCAGGACCCCGGGGAAGAGGGATGGGGAGGAGGGGCCTGAGAGGTGGAAGAAAGGATAAGCCCCACAGTGGGAAGCAGAGCCCTGTGCAGACCAGGGACCCCATGCGAGGCGTACCCAGCTGGGGCAGGATAGGGCCAGAGGGCCTCTTTGGTAGGAAGAGAGCCCAGGTCTGCAGTTTCAGCAAGACCTGGGGTTTCCACTGGGGCCCTGCCTGTCTTGTGCCTTGAGGCTCTGGCCCTGACCCTCTGCCATTCCAGACGATTACAGAGGCAGGTGGGACAGATGCTGCTTGTAGGCTGTGAGGCCAGCATGATTCTGCTCTGGTCTAACTCAAGTTATTTCCTCAAGTCACTCTCAAGCCCCTCCATGGGGACATCTCTGAGCCTCAACTTCCTCATCGGGACAACAGAGTCATGTCACCTAACTTGGGGGGCTCTTATGGGGATCAAATGAAACAATCAAAGTGCCCCATGAAAGGCTTGACACAAACCAACACCCTGAAATGGTAACTGTATTGCAGTGTGGTTGTCACCAACCATCATCATCATCATTTCAGAAACATTGTTTATAAATTCCCTGGAGTTACGTTTGGGGGCTGTGTTAGGAGTAGGTGGTGCATGTCTATGCCACCAAGGAAGGCAGAGCAGTGGGAAGACGTGCGCAGGCAGAGCCAGGCAGGCCTGGGGCCAAATCCTAGATCTATCATCCACAGATCACAGAGAGGGCTGCAGGCACCAAGCCCCTGGCTGAGTCAGGTTAGGGGGCAGCTGTCAGGACAAGACCCCTGCTTGCTCTGTGATGACATGTTGGGAGCCCTGGCCTTTTACAGTGGCACCGGGAACATTCTGCTCTTATAATGAAGGTTTGTGTCCTGCCCCAACCAGTTCACAGGGCTGCTGAGGTCCCAAGGGCTTCCCTGCCAAGGAGCAGTGTGACGGGGGCAGGACTGTTGTGACAGGAGGCTTGTGCCCAACCTAAGCAGCAGAGGGAGGCCTTACCCGGGACAGCTCGGCCAGGACAGAGTTCATTTCTTGGTCACTGGCCGGGACGGTCTGTCTGATGTCTGCATAGTACCTGCCAGAGAGCCAGAGTGCGGCAGCTGCTGGGCAAACAAACCCACTCCCCCTACCCCCACCCCAGGCCCACCCCTGGCCTCAGCTGCACGTACCCCCAATCTCCACCCACCCATGCCCCTCCAGTACCTTTCCACCATCCGTTTGTAACGGGGAATATCCCGAGCATACAGCAGTTTGTTGATGGGGGAGTCCTGGGTGCAGTAGGAGGGCAGTGAAAGAAGAAGGAAGGATGAGCGCCCCTGTTAAGGTGATCGACCACCCTGGGTTTCCAGCACTGCTTCAGTTTTAAAACTAAAAGTCCAACATCCCAGGAAGCCCCTCAGTCCTGCAAAGTGGCCAGTTGGTCACCCTAGGCCACTTCCTTCTGCAGGAGCCTCCTCCGCTCCCTGCCCTCCACCAACACCCAGTCTCCGATGTCGACCGAGCTCCTCCCCAGATAACCCTGAGGTCATTTCTCAGCTCCACATGTCTCCGTCTGGATCTAGCAGGGGGCCGGCACGTAGGGCGGGAAGCACGGTGTCTATTCCCCATGTAATCATTTTAAAAATCAGCAAATTGGGACCTAGAAAATTATGTAAACTGCCACAGACCACCTCACTCCTGAGTGGCTGAGCTGGGATTTGAAGCAGGTCTCTCAAGTCACTTAACACACCCAGACACAATTCCCAGCAGCCGTGGGCTCTGGGCAGCACACCTCTATTCTCAAGACCTCTGCCTCATCCTCAAGCTGCTGGGAAAGTGGGAAAGACCGTGAGGCGGCGCTGCCCCTGGGGCCCCCTGTTGCCCTCAGAGTGAGCCCTGATCAGTGGCCCTGGCCTACTGCCACAGCCTGCCAGCTTCTTTGCCCTAGCCACACCAGGCTGGACTTGCTGCCCATGTCTTAACCCCGTGAATTGGCGCACGATGCCCCCTACCCTTGCTCATCCTTTAAGACTGAGGCATTGCCACCTTACAGGGAGCCCCCGGGACAAGGCCTGGCCTGGGGATGTCAGAGATCTCCCCAAACCCTCTTCCTTGAAATTCTCAGGAAAACGTGGAATTTGAGTATACACAGGACTGTCTGCCTCCAGCCCACACCATCCCATCCCCACTCATCCCCGCCAGGTTCTCCCCACACCCGCTCACCCGGCCCAGCTTGTGGTCAGCCAGGGTGCAGGCATCCATGAAGGTCTGCGCGATGACAAGGAGCACCGCGTCCATGTTATCAGATGTCTGCACGTCGAACACAAACTGCGGGTTTTTGATTATATTGATCCAGAACCTCAGCGGCAAGCTGCAGGGGGGCAGACATGGGCGTGATGAGCGTGCTGGGGAGGCAGGAGGGACCCCCACACAACTCGGGCCCAGCAGCCCCACCCCACCTGTTGGTCTTCCAGATGTGGATGGTGTCCTGGTCGGAGATGCCATGCTGCTGGGCCTGCTCGTCTAGCAGGTCAAAGAAGTATTTAACAGCGAGTGGTACGGGGCGGCTGGTGCTGAGAATCACCTGGAACAGGTCGTCCACGAACTTCTGCAGGGTGCCCTGTGGGAAGGTGGGGGCAGCAGCAAGGGGACCTCAGCGCCAGCCCAGTCTCGGACACCTCCTGGCACTATGCCTGCGAGCCCCACACCACCCCAAATCCCACGAGTGGCTATTCTCCCCACAGCCAGACCCCACTGCCTGTCCTATCCCTGCCCCCGGCCCCCTCGCTGCCCCACCTTCATGGACAGCAGGCGTGTCAGGTAGATCTCGGGGATGGCCTTGGCTCGCTCACGCTCCCCGCCCCGAAGGCTGCCCCTCCGAGGCCTGGGCGGCTCTGGCTCCTCACTTGGCTTCACCAGGTGCCAGGGCCGGATGCCCCCCTCATCTACATCCTCCAGCATTGGGGTCCCTGTGCCAAGAGCCCACACTGTTACTCCTCACCAGGTGCCACCTCCCCAGGCCCCCGGCTCCTGCCAACTTTCCCCGGAGTGGGGGCACCTGGTTGAGGGCTTCTCTGGGCAGAAGGGCAATACAAATAAGCCTGCCCTGGGGCCCAGAGGTCTTTCCCCAATACCCAGGACTGGGCACAGCAAGGGCAGAGGACTGTGGTGGGAGGCAGTACTCACGCTCTCCAGGGACATAATCCTGGTTTTCCCGGAGAATGTGCTTGGTGAGGCAGGGGACGAGGGCCACAGTTGCTCCATCTGGCACCTGCTGACCACAGCTGGTGATCCCTCCACCAGCCCCCTCCCCAACCCACACCCCTCCTCCAACCTTCACCCCTCCTACCTTGTAATGCTGCAAGGTGTTCAGGCGCCTCCACAGACCCTGGACCTCAGAAGTGACGTCCTCGTCAGACAGGATGAGGTGCCCAGCCACCCCAGACCGCCACTCTGCAAGGGCAAGGTAGGACTTGGTCCAGGGCTTCTAAGATACCCTTCCCACAGTGGAGCCCATGTCTTCCTCCATAGGGACACTGGCCCCTCCACTGGGGGCAGCCCTACTCAACCTCTCCAAAGACCAGGAGCGGGGACCCCTCACCAGGGGGTGACTCCCAACATCCTACCCACCCTAAGTGATAAGCTGTCCCTGCAGAGCTGGTCCCAGAGCAGCCCAGGCCCAACACTGGCTCAGGTCCCCAAGGGCTCTCCATGCCCTCACCAACATCCAGGGTGCGAGAGTCTGGCCGCTGGGCAAGAGGCACTCCTTTATAAAGCTGGTCCAACATCTTCTCCTTGGCTTGGGAGATGGTGTCACAGTCCAGGACCTTCACAGGCACACCCTGGGCCTCTCCTGCCCCAGGCCCCATAGCCAACAGTGCATTCAAAGTCTACGTAGGACATGTGGGAGCCGTCAGGGTTCGTTTACATTCAGGATGACCAAGACCAAGAGCAGGGACAACCCATGAGGCAGCCACTCCCTCCGACCCCCAAGCACCAAGCAGTCCCTAATTCTTGTCTCTTCACCTGCCTGCCTTCCCTGGGGACAGCAGCTTCCTGCCTTGTGACCCCAGCACCCAGCATGATGCACTTGTAAACATCTCTGGGGAAAATGGCAGAACAGGTGAGCCCCAATCTCTCTTCACTCGGATCCCCAGTGCCCAACTGAGCTGGCCAGGCCGAAGTGCCTGAGGCAAGCCTGCAGTAGCCAGTATCCCCACCCATCCTGGCAAGAGCAGGAGCCTGAGTGAGGTTCCCCCAGAGGAACCCTCATATGGAACCAGGGAGAAGCAAACCCTGAAAAGTGTTCACCCTGTTTGCCAGGGTGGTTCTGGCTTTGTGGGCAAGGATGCATCCCTGGTGGGGTGGTCAGACTGACCGGGTCAAGCCCTGGCACAGCTCCTCCCAGACCCTGGTTGTGCCTACCCTGGTCCCATCCCAAGCCTGGGGGCACATCCAGGCCCTATCCGAAAGGTCTGGCCCAAACCTCTATCCTGCTGAGCCAGTCTGAAGCTCTCTCTCCAGCACCCAGCCAGAGGTCAGGCGGGCTCTCTGTCCACGTGCTGACACCAGATGCTGGTGCCCCAACTCCACACCCCTACACTCCCTCCTGCCCTGGCCCTCACTGGACACTGATACTGCAGACCACACACACACACGCCCTCACCAGGGGACGGTACTCCACGTCCTCTCTCAGCAAGCGGTTGTCATTCAGGGTGTATTTGGCTTTGCCCGTCACACTGTCCACTGGTCCCTTGTCCACTTGATGCTTAATCCCTCGGAAGAGCATGTACAGAGGCTCCCCTACTGAGTCCTGGGGGAGTGCAGGCAGTGAGGGCCCCCAGACAGGTGGCAGAGGTATATGGGACATGACACATCATGGGGAAGGGGACAGGACACAGGCTTAAGGTAACTGAAGAAAAGTGAGCAGAAGTCTCTGCTCCAGCACAAGTGCGCAAGCTGCATGGGGGCCGGAGGCTTGGTGGTTTAGAGGTCCCGACCCTGCCTGGACAGGAGCCCCATGCACCTCTGCCTCCCTCACCCTCACAAAGGTGTAGAGGCAGATGGACATCCAGTTGGTGAGCAGCTTCTCCACCACGGTCTCTGTCCTGAGACGATAGGAATGGGGAGGCGGAGTCAGCAGGTGGGGCCGTGGGGCTCTCTATTCCACAGACCCTCAGACCCAAGGCCCTGCGCTAGCTCCAGCTGTCTGTGGCCCGCCCAGCCCAGATGGCCACAGACCTTCGCAGCATCAGCTTGGGGTTCTTGGCCACGTACTGGGCCACCAGGTCACTGAGCAGGGTGCGGAGGATGTCGGTGAAGTACTCAAGCTTCCCGTGCAGTGCCACAGTGAGCAGAGATGCCACGTAGGCACGGTCCCGAGCCGAGAAGGTGCGCTGACTCTCCAGTGTGTGGATGAACTGGAGCCAGCGAGAGGGGAAGGGGTGGGGAGGGAGGGACAGACTCAGAAACCATGGCCAGGAGAGCATAGCCATGGGCAAGACCAGGTATGGAGGGTCCAGGCACCTTGGTGAGGAAGAGCTTGCTGTTGAGCAGGTTGGACAGCTGCCCCAGCCCTTGCTCCACGGTGGGCCTTCTGCTCTCCGGCACACCCAGGTCCCGGTGCAAGGGCGACTCCTGGTGCCCAGGGAAAAAGACCCTCTCAGCATACACCTTGTAGTCAAGGAAGGGGATTCCACTGCCCAGAAGGTCACTGGTGAGATCAGTCATCTCGGTCATGAGGTCTGTTGAGCAGAAGAGGCCAGGTTTGGGTGCCAACCCCGTCTGATGGGAGTGGGATTGGGCACAGCCCTAGAGGGTGTTCTTGTGGCCTCACCCGTGAACTCCTTCTTACAGCGGTCCCGCACACTGCTCTCCAGATTCTCCAGCTGAATCTGGACCTTCTTATAGTCCCTCAGGGCCTGCTTGCTCTTCCTCCTGCTCAGCTCCGAGGTCAGAAGGGGAAGCAGCATGAGGCCAAAGCCCTTGCTGGGTCCCACTGGCCCAGGCCTGCCTGACCCAGCCCCAGGCACACCCTGGCCTTGTCCACACGGTCTGACTGTCCATGCCCGGCCATGCCAAGGCCTAGCCCAGAGCAATTCAGCCTGCCTGCTCCCAAGCAAGTCACACCCACCCATGCCCTGTTCAGCTCAGCACAGCTCAGACCAGGGATCAGCAAACTACGACCAGGCCAAATCCACCCCACAACCTATCTTTATAAACAGAGACTGGTTAGAACACAGCCACACTGGTGTTTACATACTGCCCATGCTGCTTTTGTGCCACAATGGCAGAACTGAGTAGCTGCAACAGAGACTACCTGGCCTGCAAAGCCTAAAATATTTACTCCCTGGCCCTTCACAGAAAGTGTTTGTTGACCCCTGGGGTCCAGTCTGTCCCTTCCCAGCCCAGCCAGATCCCACGACCTACCCCAGCCCAGCCACATCTGGCTGCACCCACCTGTACATGAGGACAATGATGATGACACCCAGAGCCAGAAGAGAGGTGCCCACCCCCAAGCCCACCTGGGCTGCCACAGGAAAAGCCACGGGGCCCTCGCCATCATACTGCACATGACCCAGGGAGAAGCACAGGTTCCCCATCTGTACCTGTGTGGGAAGCCACTTGTGAGCCAGGGTTCAGCACGTGCCTGGTACCCAGCCCAGCCCAGCCCTGGGCCTGCCCACTGACTGTGAACTCAGGCAAAGCATCAGGTGCCTCTCGGAGGGCATGGTGCCGTGGCAGGGGCTGCTCCACAGGGGGCTCGCAGTACAGGTGGTGCCGGGTCAGCGTCTTCACCACACAGGGGCCATCCCCTATCATGGCCACCACCTCCTCCTTGGACATTGCAAGGTCCAGGTTCTCCCCCTGGAACACAGAATCACTGAACAGTCACTCAGAATCCTTCCCTCAGGTCCTATCCACCCAAATGTGGTAAGGATGGTCCTGAAACACCCCCAAGAGCTTAGCACTTCTTCCTCTGCACCTGGGGCCGACAGTCACATAGCATCCTTCCACCTGTTCCCCACGACCCTTCCCTATCTTTCTTCTCCAGAGCCAAAAATATAAAGAACATAAAGCTGTCCCCAAATCCTGCCCAGTCAACTTGCAAAACCAGAGCCCCTACTCCATCTGATGGCCCACCAGATGGGTGATGGTGGATTGACCTATGGCCTGAGTGCCCACCTACTGCCTGCTGCATATGTCCAGAACATGTGCCTGGTTTGTGTCCATGTGAACCAGGCTGCCAACTGGGGATCAGCCCCGTTATCTACTGCGCACCATGCCACCCGTTTACACATCATCATTCAGGAACCTGCCATGAAGTGTGTCAAGACCCAGACCACCAGCTAAGTGGTCAACCCCAAACCTCTGCCAGGTGCTGGACTAGGCACTCCCCCACCAGCCCCTCTGCCTTCGCCACAGTGAGGACAAGGAGCTGTGCCCGTCCACTGGCCCCTGCTCTGCTGTCCTGACCTCTCCACCACACACAGCAATACTGCCCAGCAAAGAGAAGGGTTTTAGACCCTGCCATGTCCAAGTAGGAACAGTACCTCCACAGAGAACACACTTCCAGGCTTGTGCCGGAATGGCATGGTGGGGTCCTCAGGGTTGAGGGGCTGAAGCGTGGGGTCAGCCTCATAGGAGAAGGGTGTGGGGTTGAGTGTTGCAAAGTCGAAGACCAGGTTGTCAAGGATAAATTCCACCCGGACCCAAGGGTCCTCAAGCGGGCCTGGGAGGGCAGGTGTGCGGCACAGGATGAGCCGGGAAGAGTTCACGTGGCATGGCTCCTCAAACTGGGTGATGGAAGACAAAGGAGGGTTAACCGAGGGGCTGTGTGGGAAGGGGGCCACACAAAGATGGGAAGGGCCTCCTTTGGTACCAGCCACTCATGGCTGTCTGTGGGGACTGGTGGGGGGCAAGGGGAGAGTGATGGCTAGCCCAGTGCAGGCAGGGAATGCCCAGGGATGTCCTATGTGATGACTGACACAGGGGGCTCCAGGGAAGCACGCTGTCTCCGGGACCCCTCGGCGCCTCCGTCCAAGCCCCGGGCTGGGCTGCTGCACTCCTAGGGCCACGGTCACTCGGATTCTTGGCGTCTGCACCACATCCAGATTCTGGCCACGGACCCATATCTCACGTCCTCCACTGAAACACAGCCCATGAGCCACTCACAGCTTAGGTGATCCAGGATCTAAAGCACAGCCCAGTCCCAGCTAGGTTAGCTCAGCCCAACCCCAAACCACATGACCCCTTGTCCCTACCAGCAGCGTGGGATTCATAGCCCCCACGTAAAGCCCCGCAAACCCCCAACACAGTGCAGCTGCAAAGACCTCCCTGCCACATGCCATGCAGCCACGCCCTTGGCTCAGCACCTGAGGAAGCTCTTGGTAGGGCCAGCAGAAGTGATGTTGGGGTCTGATGTGTATTTGAACTGGCCATGCTGAAGCCTCCGCTCAGTGGCCCCAAACCACACAGCCACAGGGAACATGGCAGGCACGGGGTGTGGGCTCGTCTCACACTGCAGCTGCTCTGACTGCTGCTCCGGCAACCTGGGGAGGGGAGGTGGGAGTGGATGGCAGGCCAGGCTGGGCCAGAGGGGCAAAGGCAAAGGAAACCGACACACGCTCAAGCCTCAGCTCGCTTCCCTTGGGTGCTGACTGCAGTCTCCAATAGGTGGCCCTGGAGACACACTCCCACAACAGCCCAGCTTAGTAGGGTCTGGCCACTTTCTGAAGGAGCAGACTCGGCCCTCCCCCGCTCTCTGCTCTCCCCAGCACCCCAGCCCCTCTGTCTTCTCCCTGCAGTGCATGGATTTTTGCAGGATGAGGAAGCAGCCCTTACAAGTGACAAGGCTGGTCTCCGACCACCACTCGGATGTCCGCCAGCTGCCCAGTCAGGAGCTTGGAACCACGCAGGGTGAGGTGGGTGCCCCCAGCTCTGGGGCCACGGGCCGGGAAGATGGAGTGCACCTTCGGGTCCTACAGGAAAAGAACAAAGAGAGACAGACAAGCATCAGGCCAGGAAAATCCCAGAAAGAGAGCCGAGACAGACAAGATGGCCTGGGATAGGGAGCCTATGAAGGCAAAAACAGGTGGGCTGAGAGGAACCACCAGAGGGGGTGGCCCACTGGCAGCTGGGGGTGGCTCAGCAGTCAGGTACCTGATAGGCAAAGTCGTGCTCTGAGACGCCGCGTCCTCTTCCCAGCACCTCCACTGCCACAGCGCCAGCCACCTCCTCCCCGCTGGCCCCGGTAACGCACACGAGGCTGTGGGCACACGGCAGGCTAAGGGGTGCCAGGTTGCACCAAGGGCCCCCTCAGATAGACCTGGTGGCTCCTCTCCCTGCCCCACTGACAGGTGGTCTTCCCCTCCCCATCCTCCACAGGATGGATAGAGACCCTCCCGCACTTTGGAGGGAATTCCTTATGGCACACCAGAAGGCCCTGGCATCTGAGAATATTTGTGGTTTCAATAATTCGAGTTCAACCCCCAGAGGCCCCCAACAAGGAGGAATTTATCTGTGTAGTGGCATAAATTTACAAAGGAGCCCTGTAAGGCTGGCTGTGGGGGTGAGCTGCTGAGCCAGTGAGTGGCCCAGCCAGCCACCCGGGTCCTCCACCAGGACCACGTGCACAGTGCCCACTCTCAAAGTGGTAGAAACTTGATTTTTTCATGAAAAAAGTCCCTGAAAGCCTCCAGTCAGATCTAGGGAATAGAAGTGAAGGGACAGTGAACAGTCTAAGAAAATGCTGGTTCTTAGCCAGAAAATAGAAGCTCGGGCAAATTAGTTTCCAGAATGTTAAGCCTACAGTGGCTTGACCCTGTGACATTGTCACAGTCACCGTAAACACTCCAGGAAAACAGAACAAGTGATGCGTGAACTACCCAGGGGAGGCTCCAACCAGAATATATTTTAATCTCTTCATAAATCACATCATAAATTACTGTAGTCTTATGGTTATGGAATCATTAACTGCCTAGTCACTTTAGTTCTCAGTTGTAAGACATTCAGGGAAAACTGTGCTCTAGCAAAGTGGCTCCTTGCTTCAAATACAGACTGCAGGGCCCACCACAAGCCCCCTGAACCCAGATCTCTGAGGGCGGAGTGAGGATCTGCTCCATGCTGATTTTGGACAGGCTCTGTGGGTTACCCTGACATTCAGCCAGGATTGAGCTCTACTGCTTGAAAACTCCTTGGGAACGTCCCGTTCATGCGCATTTGGGACCCTGCAACCACTTGCCAGGTTACCATGACCCAGAATCTCAGTGAGCCATGAGCACCAGGAAGGCAAAAGGGATCCCCAGAGACTGGGACAGAGGGGCCTGGCCCTCAGCAAGTGTGCCACAAGTCTACCCTCCTGAGGAGCCCAGTGGCCCAGGGCAGTGCTGGGGGAAGAAGGGTCAGCTGGTGAGAAGGACAGCCCCTGAACACAGCTGTCTGGGATCTGAGGCCCCTGCTGCCATGACTATATCCACGGTCACTCAGAAAGCCAGGTAAGAACACCTAAGAGGAGTCAGGAAGCAGAGCCACCAGTCAGCTCTGGGCAGTGACCCTGCCCCAGACAGGCCCAGGAATGATCCCTCAGCAGCCCACGCCAGGAACCTGCAGGTTTGAGCAGGAAGCTAAGGTGGGTGCTCCAGGCCTAACGGCAACCCCAGCACTGAGGCATTGTGACCAGAATGAAGGAAAGGAGAAGGCAGGGCAGACAAGTGGTGGGTGGGATGCCCTGGGCAGGAAAGCCAACCATGGAGTCCCTTGAGGTGTGCCCTGCTCCTGATGGGTCCAGCTCACCTGCTGGAGACCTCATATTCCTGGGCGTCCACAGCACAGGGCACTCCAGCCACCTTGACTGTGTCCAGCACATCCTGCACATGTTGGCCCAGGTTGGAACCCCTGATGGTGACGCGAGTGCCTCCGTCTATAGGTCCCGTCAGTGGCTCCACCTGTTCCAGGACAAGGACTGCTCACCTCCACCCACCTGGAGAGATAGCTCCAGTCTCCTACCTTTGGGCCCCCTGCATTCTCCCCTCCAAGGGCAACAGTGAAGAAGAGACACGCCAGCTTTTAGACACACCGAGTGGATGAGGGGCGCGGGGCACTGGGTGGCCACAGCCTCAGCCTCGACACAGGCCTCCCGGGCCACGCAACGTGGATGTTCCTCCTCACACCACACACAGCCATACTGGGGCATGGCAGTTTGACAGCGGCTGCAGTCCCCGTGTCCCACAGAACAGTCATACAGTACCACTGGGGGTGGCAGAGACAAATGTGAGAGGCAGGCCTGGAGAGGCAGCCCCATACCACCAGCCAGCCCCAACAGCCCCCAGTTAGCTCACCATGCAGCCCCTCAGCACTGTCCACACGCAGACGGCCGGCCCGACGCAGAAACAGCCCTACACGCAGCTCCGGCTGCAGAGCCCCATAGCTAAGCTGGAGAAGTAAGAGTGGGTTCAGAGCCTAGGTGGGGGAAGCATCAGGCCTGGGGAGGTAGTGGTCAGAGAAAGGACCAAAATGACTAGTTACAAGAACACAGGGTCAGAAGTCAGAGTTGGTGTGCAGGGACCCCCTGGAGCCACAAGGTTTGAGGTTAAAGGCAGAACCGGAATATAGGGACCCCATGGGCTCTCAAGTTAGATGTCAGAGCTAGGACACAGGGACCCCATGGGGCACATAGTCAGAGGTCAGAGATGGGATACCAAGACTCGCCTGGACAAGTGTGGTACACCCAACTAAGGTTGGTAGCCAGCCTGTGGCCAGGGCACCCTTGCCCACCCAGGTACTCATGGTCTGCACCTGATGCCGCTGGCATATGACGTGGCACTGGGTATCTGGAGGCGGCTCACACTCAACCTGGGCCCCAATCACCACCTCGAGGCCCTCCAGCTCCATCACACACTCATTGTCTCCTGGGCCATCCTGGGGGCAGAGTACACAGCTGTTGGGGCAGCTTTAGGAGCTAGGTCCAGAGAGTCCCGCAGGTCCCCCGGCACAGCCTCTGGGTTGGGGTTGAGCCCTGGGGCCATGCCCTCTTCCTGGCCCCAGGGTTTGTGTGTAGTCTGTCAATAGCCAAGAAGGCCGCAAGAACAGCGGCAGGCAGGACACACCCACCTGGAAAAGGTGCAGATTCCTGCCTAGCAGCCGGACTTCCCGCTCCACGTGGACGGGCATCAGCGTGGAACCCTGAACACTCTCCACACAAGGGCAGGAGCTTGCCCCCCAGTTCACCTCTTCCTGCACGCACCAAGAGCAAGGCAACCTATGGAGCCCACCCTGCCCACCTCAGCCCTTTGCCTTGCAGATTCCAGGGGCAAGGCCGGTGCAGGGCTGCAGCCCCTACCCTGCCCCTCCAGCCCCCCAGTGCAAAATCGCAAGGCAGGCAGGGGGCTGCGTCTTCCCACATCCCCTCCCGAGGCCTCCTTCCTGGGCTGGGCCTCACCAGCTCCCAGAGCCCGGGGGTGTCATACTGGTAGTCGAGGCTGGACAGGAGGATGAGGGGGGCGGGAGGGCCCTCGTGCTCTGCTGAGTCTCCATCACCTGAGAGGAGGGTGGAAGTGGAGAAGGTGGGCGCGTCACCCCCCGTCCACTCGTCCGCCTCGGGCAGCTCGCCGCCTTCTCTTATAAGCCAGTCCAGAGCGGGCTTCGTGGAGCCCGTGGCCCCTGGGAAAGGGGTAGCAGGAGCAGTGCCAGGGGGCTGGTCCAGGGGTACCACAGAGGGAAAGGCCTCAGGGCCAGGGTCTGCAGGGGGCACTGCTGCTGCATCTGAGGGTGATGGGAGAGCGGCTGAGAGGTCCTCAGATGTGGCTGTGGGTCCAAAGTCAGCAGGAGCAGGGACAGTGGTTCCAGGTCTGCTGGGGGAGCTGGGAGGGGAGGGCTTCTCATGGAGAGGTGACTCTGTGGAGGCGGGGGAAGGCATGGGGCCGGGACCTGCCCATGGCCCCCAGGGGCTGAGAGGGGAAGGCCTGGCCCCAGGTGGGAAGTCCGAGGTTATGGCTATGGAGGGAGCCCCAGGTGCCACAGGAAGTGTGTCAGGAGCAGGGGTGACCGGGACTTTGGGGGCTCTGGGTGGGAAGGGGGTGGGTGCATCTCTTGCAGGAGGGGCTAGGGAAAGAAGCGGGCTCTGAGGGGGGAGGCAGGGAAAGACGGGAAGGGCCACTCAGCAGGCAGGTGCAGGAGCAGGAGGCAGGCAGGCAAAGGACATGTTAAGAGGAAAGGAGACCAGGGAAAAGAGAAACAAAAACAGCCCATTAATTCTCGAAAGGAGAAGGGGGAGCAGGCTCCAGGGGTGTCTGTGCTGAGGAAGCGCACGAAGGCCACACCTCCCCTGCCTCTCAGCTACAAAAGTCCTCTCCCGAAACAGGCAGGACGTATCAGCAGCCGTTCTCCAGCGAGTCTGTCACACGCAGACCCGCGGCCATCAGGAAAACCCTCACACTGGGAACCCCAAACACCCCGTGTGGCCCAGCCCAGAGGTATGCTCACCCGTTGGCTCACCACCATCGGCCCAGCATCACATGAGGCCTTGTGCGTGCACAGGTGCTGCCAGACACACCAGTTACACCCCCAGCGGCTGCTCACACAGGCCTGGCACCTGCACAGAGCACAGCCATGGGGCACGGCTCACCATGGGGCAGCCCAGGGCTAGGGGACAGGGTGAGGAACTCACTGTGCAGCTGGGCGGAGCTCAGTGACTGCCACACAGTCATAGAAAGAGAGGGAAGCTTGGGCGATCACAACGGTGCCAAACCTGAGCTCCACAGTCACAGAGACATGGTCTGTAAACGGGGGAGAGAGGGCCGGGGCTGAGCAATGGGGAAGTGTGCTCAGACCCAGAACTCACATCCTGAGACACCGAATGGGAAGGAGAACCCAGGCACAGAATGGAAACTTTGGGCAGCTGGGGACCACTGAGAGGCCTCAGAGAAAGATATCGATTCAGGGCTCCTTGCCTGGATTCACACGTCGCCCCAACCACATCACTGGGAGAGGGTGGGGCTCCCAAGCCCCAGGGCTGACCCCTTCTCTCACCCACCGACTCCTCTCTGCAGCACTGGGGCTTCACTAGGGTCCGGGGAGGGGCACGTCACACCAGAACCAATCAGCAGGGCAGGACTCTGATATTCCCCAAAGTGGCAGGAGTATGACTCCCCTGGCCACAGGGGTGGCAGGTCTGGCACCGATAAGAAAACCTACCAAGAAAGCCCAGAACACACTGTCAAGGTCATTGGACAACACACTAGGACTCACATTTGTGGGGCACCAATGTGGGCAGGCACCAGCAGCCACCATCCCCCAAGTCTTCACAAATACTCTCTGGCCCGAGTTAGTAACAGATGAAGAAACTGAGGTTCCAGGAGAAGTGACTTCTGCAAGGCCATGTGGTGTTTGGTGTACTTGACAACTTTGATCCCTAGAGCCCTCCCCACCAGGGGCCCACCGATCTGGTCATTCACCTCCCTCCTCTCCTCTCGGCTGATGTTGGCAGGACTCATAGCTGCCACTCGCAGACAGCCCAGCTCAGGCTGGAAGCTCCACAGCCACTGCTCTGGGCCCTGGCCCCTCGAGCACTCCGAGTGGCGACTGCACCTGAGCAAGAATGACCAGCATCTATCTGTGACCATCACGGGGCCACTGAGAGTTCACAGGACAGGGACACCTACAATTCTGAGGACCTGGGCAGGGCCCTAGAGTGGGTCATGGCACCAGGTTCCTCTGCCCTGGCAGGCCACTGATGCCCAGGGTGGAAGATAGGGGTGGGAGATTGCAGGATCTGGGGATCAGGGGCTGAGATCAGGAATCCTGGATAGGACAATTATGCAGGAACACTGAGGACATGAGGATGGGGTTGGGAGGAGTCAAGGTTCGGTGGAGCACCAACCTGCCAAGGAGCACACACCACCCACAGTACGGGTCCCTGTGAGCAAGGCAAGACACACAGTCCAGGTGCTGAGCACAGGAGGCCACAGGAACCTTCAGAAGCTGTGACAGCAAAGAGGATCTGAGGCCAGCAATCCGAACACCAGTGGCTCACCCACAAATGGGTCCATGCCTCTGCCTGGGGGCCCCTCCCAGCAGCCATGCCCTGGATCATGCTTGGCACTCACTGTGCTCTGGGTCATGACATACAGGTGCTCAAAGGTCCCATCAAAGGTGAGGTCTCTGCTCACTGCAGACCCCTGCTGGATGCTCTGTGTGGAGTATGGGTGGCCATCGCTCCCTGGGCCCAAGTAGACCTGGGATCAGAGATCACAGGGTCTGGGACCCAAGTCCATGGCCACAGGCCCAACGCCTTCTCCTAACCCCCACCACTGAAGCAATTTACAGACAGAATTTCCTCCTGAGCAGTCAGAGGTCATACCAACCAGCCCAGAAATTAGAGGGAAGTCACAGGTAAACACTACCCAGTCCTAGGAAGAGGAGTGCAGGTCATCTCTCCCAACCCCAGGAGTCGCAGACATAGCTCCATCCAGGCTTGGTCCCCAGCAGCTTGTTCCCTCCGGACCCTGGGGCAAGGCCTGGTACTTCCTGTGGGCTCACCCTATGAAGTTGCCCTTGACTATCACCCAGAAAAGCGATGGTGTGTCCATCCTCCATGGTGACTGCCACAGCTGTTAGCTGAACCCCTGGCCACTCCAGAACTGGTGTGGCTTCCAGTGGGACCCGGCTGGCCATGGGGCTGGGTGTGTGGTCTGAGCCGCAGGGATAAGCATCCAGGGTGTCCTGCAGGCAGCAAGAAGCATCAGCAAGGCCCTCCCTGGGTAACCTCCCCTGCCCCATCCTCCCTGACACCCCCGCCCTGGACACCATCTCCACAGCCACATCCTTAGTCCTACCACAGTGGACTGATCTCCAGCCGCCTTGGACACTATCCGCGGGCTCCTTGCCCCTCTTCTGGTCCCTACCTCTGCCTGTGGCCCCACCTTCTCCCATCCCTGGCCTGGGAGCTGCTTCTTCCAGTTCGTGTGGTCAGCCTGCTCCTGGACCACAGCTGGCATCTTCACGTCTGAGTCCACTCCCCTGGGCCCTCTCCCGCCTTGCAATGACTCCGTCCCGTGTGCTTCTTCCCTTTTTATCCATCCTGAGGCTGGAGCCCATCAAGTCTCAACCTCACCTTCCTCTCTTGCTCAAGAACCTAAAACAACAGGTCTCATCCCCACATTCTGGGTCCTTGCCCCTGCCTGAGAACCCCAAATACCCTCTCGGTCCACCTACACAAGTGCCACCCCTTCAGCACCCTAGTCCAATCTAATCCCTGTACTGTTCTCTGCTACCTGAATGCCACACCTGTGCTACGGTCCCTTCTATCGCCCCAGGCAAAAAGAAAGCACTTAGTATCTGTCAACCTGATCATCCCACAACACCACCAGCTTCCCTTCAGACTCCCTGGGCAGTGGCCTCAGAGAAGGGAAAAGGCTGGGGCAGTGCTGGAACTCACCACCGGCAGCTGTGCACAGTCGGAATTGACATCATACTCAATGTAAGCCACCTCGGTCCCGTCCTCATCACGGCCCTCCCGGGTGTAGCAGGCATCTCGTGTGCGATTAGCAAGCCGGTCCACCTCATTCAGAGGGAAGGCACAGAGGGCAGAGGCTCCAGATGCCCCAGCAGCTGCTGATGGGGGCCGGCCCACAGTGGGGGGAGCAGCTGAGGAGAAGGCTGCAAAGAGCACCTCCCCATGGGCCACCTCCCCGGACGTGGCCACAGCTGCAGCCTGGATCAGCCCGTAGCGGCCACCCCGGCAGGCCAGAGGCAACTCCACGTAGGAATAGTAGTGCTGGTCCCGGAGGCACACTCGAGACACATAGGCACGGAAGGCTCTAGACTGAGCCTGCAGGTCCCGCCGCATGAACAGGAAGTAGGCACTGGCCCCGCGTGCAAAGGCACTCACGAAGTGGTGGCTGTACTCAGAGAGGCGGCCCACTGCCAGCTTGGCTGTCTCCTCATAGGAGAAGGTGGCTTGGGGGTCCGGCGGCCGCAGGGCCCGGGTCGTGATGGGTGGGATGCCACCCCCCACACCTCTGCTGGTATATCCTCGCCCCACGAACAGGAGGGGCTCCCCTGCCAAGCCCTGGGCTATCAGCCCCACTGTGCTGACCGCAGGGTCATTGGCAGCCACATACTGGGTATCCCCAGGCCGCTCTGGTCGCAGCAGTAGCTGCCCAAGCTGCCCCAGGCGCCGCTGCTCACAGACACCCTGGTGCACACTCCCGCACACCACCAGGGCCCCCGGGCTCACCAGGAGCAGCTGGTTCAGGTTGTTGGTTGGCTGAGCCTGGGGGCACTCATCAGGCATCACGGGCGGCAGGCAATCCCTGCTGTCTAGCACAGGGCCAGTAGACACTGTGGCCTCCAGCTGCAGCCCAGGGCTCAGCTGGAACAGGAAGTTGGTGGCCCCTAGGTAGAGGGTGCCTGAGGTGGGGTCCCTCGCCAGGTGCTGCAGATGCGTGCCATTGGGAGTGAAAGCAGCTGGTGGAAGGGGCTGGAGGGTGAGGACCCACCCAGCCCAGAGTGCCTGGAGAAGAGCTGGGCCAAGGGCAGGCATGGTCACCTGGCAGGGAGAGAAGTCGAGTGGGGCTCACATGGCCACGAGAGCATTCTGGAGTCACTGGTGAGGGACAGGGCTGTAACATTGCCAAGATGCCCCTCATAACCCAACGGGTGAGCAGAGGAGGACCCGGGACCACACACCAGCCAGGGGTCAGAAATAGGAGACACTTCCCCTGGAAACTTGAACACTACCCATTCTCTTGGGAGACCTGCACTGCCCTGTACCACCATAAGGATCAGAGGGCAAGGGCCTGGAAGGGGCTGGAGAGCAGGTGATAGGAAGGAGGGGGCCAGACTCCAGGAAGGGAGAGGGCCCTCTGCAGGGATGTCAGCTTCCCAGGCAAAAGGAAGAGGGAGGGTGGGGTCTCATGGGCCACCAGAATGTTAGAGCAAGACAAGAACTGGGTTCAGGGCCTTTCAGGCCAGGAATCCACAAGGGTAATAACCACAGAACCAATGGGCCTGAGAGAAGAGGGAGGTTCCAGCTGGGAGAGGCGGGGCCTGAAAGGCTGGGCTGCACGTCAGACAGTCCTCAGCATAGGTGGGAGTCACATGCTCCTCGATGCCTAGGTGTGAGGTCAGGCTCACCTGGCAGGGCCGACTGGATCAGGAGACAACAGCATGACCTGCGTGGGAGTCACCTAGCCAGGGGGAAAGCAAAGTGTAAAGCCGGGGGCCGGTCTGCAGGCATGTGGCAGCCCTGAGCTCCCCACCAGGGAGGCGGCACAAAATTGCCCCCTCCCCACTGCCCAGCCTGCTGGTGGAGCTGGGCCCAGCCTGGCCCTCGGCCACCAAACACATTCCACAGAGCACGCCTCCTCGGAGCCACACGAGGAGGGGGAGGGCAGCAGAGCCAAGCACCCGGGGGGCCTGGGAAAGGTCAGCTGGGAAGGAGCCCCATGGCCAGCAGGGCCCACAGGCCACCAGTATGGCCCTCTCCCTCTGAGGCCCCTCTTTCTGCCCAAATTCTACCCTGTTGAGACACACAGGTATACTACTTCCACACAGGCCAGGAGCTGTCCTAGCTCAAATGACCACTTGCACACATACCACCCACCTGCATGCACACACCCACACACAAACGCACACACAGATGCATACAGATACAATCTGTACACACAGCAGAGTGACACACACACACACAGAAACACAGACACACCACACAGGCACACCCCCATGTTCAGATACTACATAAAGACACATCCGTATAGAGACAATCCCCCCCCACACACAGAAACACACTTTGCACAGGTATGTCACCTCCACCCACCACAGACACAGACACCACACACACACACATATACTTCCTAGTTCGAGCCTTAAGTCCTAGAGAGCTGGAGAAGCCAGGCCATTGCTTGTTATTTCCTCTCCTGCTGGCCAGAGTAGTGCCAGTGCCTAGGATGTGGGATAAGGGGGCAGAGGGTGGTGTCCTAGAGGAAGCCACCATGCCTGGCTGTGCCTCCCATCCCCACATCCATCCGCAGGACCTCCCTAGACTTTGGGTGCCTGCTCTCCTCACAGACCCCTCCCTGGGCCCCACCTGAGGCTCCTGAGTCCCAGAACCAAGAAACCATGGCAACACTACCTTCTCCAGCCCTCAGTGGTCCCCAGCCAGGAGAACCAAAGTTGATGAAGTGTTGGGACAAACCATGCATCCCAGACTGGGAGATACTTCCCCTACTTGCCTGTGCCCAGGCCACGTTGCCCAGCCCCTCCCACCACCCAGCTGCCAGGCTGTCTGTGCAGAATGTCCCAAGCACTGGCTTCTCTCAGCCCAGGTCGGCTCATCCCAGCAGAGGCCTGAGCAGGGTACTCCTGAGGCTGCCCCAAAGTGAGCAGAGATAGGCATAAGGCTCAAAGGAGGGTCCTGCAGCCTAGTGGGAACAGGGACACTGTGGCCACAGCCCGGTGGGAGCAGGGGGGCCCTGGCCACAGCCTGGCTGGGCACTGCTCCCAAAATAGCTTGGGGGTTTCCATTTTTAGTGTGCAGAGAACAGGGCAGCTCTATGGGAGCAGGAACAAGGCCGCCTCTGTTTGCCACCCAAGGGGGCGGGGGGGAGGGGGCAGCAGGGAAAGTCTCGAACCCGGCCAGAATCTCAAGACTGTGGCAAGGCCAGGCTGCCCAGGAGCCCCCCACCTAGTTTCCAATGGACAAGGAAAGAAAGTTTCTTCCTCTGGGAAGACAGGGCCTGCCTAAGGATAGGCAGAGGACACCTCCTGCACTTGGCTACTGCTCACTCCTCCTGCCACCTCATGCCAGGGATGTGCTTGGGCATAGGGTCCCACAGTTAGACCAACAATCACTACTTCATTTGCTTACAAATATTTGCTCAAAGCCTACTGCCTGCCAAGGATCTCCAGCTCTCAAGGGGCAGGAACAAAACCACTCCCCAAATGTGAAATCACAACTGGACTGAGGGGCCTCAAGGGAAGAGATGGGCAGGATCAGAACAGCTCCTGGCCAGGCCACATACGAGGTCAGAGGCTGACCCAGCCAATGACAGGGAACGCTGTCTGGCTTCTTCAATCGCAGTCCTCCCCTGAAACAGGGTCTGGCACCTCTTCCCCTTCCCTGCATGCCCTGGGTAGAGGGGAGGAGGAAAGGAAGGAGGGTAGTGACCTGTTCTCCTCTGTTTTGGGCACACACATTTCACTTAACTTCTGCCACAGGCCACAGAGCAGCCCTCAGCCCCTCCAACCTAGCCCCCACCAAACCTTGCAGGTTCTTCCTTAAGCAGAATTGGCGTATATCTCCCCCCAACCCCCAGAGACTCTGGGACACCCCAGGGCCGGAGGGATAAAGGCCTAACCCCTCCAGTCCATGCCTCTCCCACCTGATCCATGCCAGTGCTCCCCCACACATGCCCTTCGTTCCTGCCAGCATGAACTGCAGGCCGTTTCACTCCTCCAGCCGCCACTGGCTCTTCACGATGCCTGGAATGCCCATTCCTTCTCTATCCCATTAACTCCTACGCCCAACCACCATCTCCCTGGGGAGCCTCCCCTGTCCTCCCAGGCTCCTAAGGAGGCCAATCCGTGTGGTGGATGGAATGGACATATCCAGCCACCACCGAGCGGCATATGGCAGCTCTGCCTGGGGCTCTCCCTCAGGTTTCCCATTTGTAGAATGGGAGGCAGGAATGCTCTGACCAACAAATGTGATACAGTGTGTTCCTGGCACTAGTGGCACCAACCAAGATCACCTTTCTCCCTGCTTCACCATCCCACTCTGGACTTGAAGCTACTGGAAGGCAAGGAGTATGATCTGGAGGCCCCAGCAACTTACACAGATGTTAGCACAGAGTAGGTGCTCCCTGCATGATGAATGAACCCCCATTTCACAGCCAAGGAAACCCAGCCACTAGGGGAGATATGGGGCTCACACCCCTCTCCAAGCCACTTGGCCTCTCGAAGGGCAAGCTGTTGGCCTCACTTTTATTAAGGCCCAGGCCAGAGCAGACTGAAAAGGCTGATTTGGAGCCAGGCCTCACATCCCCAACTTCCACAGCCATCTTGCACACTCCCCACATCTCAGGCCCTGTCCAGGCTCACAGCCAAAGCCTAACTCTGCCTGTGCCCAGGCCTGCCTGGCGGTCTCTTCTGGACCCACCTTTCTCTGAACCTCTTCAGCAGGACTCAAGACTGACTAACTTCTGTCCACAAAGAGTAAGCACTTCCCGAATGCCCCTGGAACTGTCCTCACCAACCAAAGGGACTCACTAACTTGGCCCTTTCACACCTGCAGAGGGGCCATACAACTCACATTTACCTTGTCTGGTAGTTACTAGGAAACTGGCCTTCCCTCTCCCCACTCCTGCTGGACTCCAGGGTCCACCAAAGAGGTGAGTTACTCATTGACAGTGCAGTAGTGTACCCTGCCCGCCCTGTTTTCTGCGTGTTAAGGTGGAGTGGGGAGATCCAGCATTTACCAAGCACCTGTGATGACCCAAGGCGCTCGTCAATCACCCACCAAAGGTGTTGGTGTATGGACAGGAGGGTCCCTCTCTGGATGTCAGGAAGCTAGAGGTCTGCCTTTGTCAGTCCCACCAGGCACAACCAGGAAGGGCTGTTACTACTGAGGGGAAGCCTCGACCCTCCTCCCTACCCCCGGACCGCGCGGCGAGGACCCCACCAGTGGCCCTGGAAGGGCGGGGAAGGGGCTGGCCGGTCCCCGGCGGCGGTGGCGAGGAGGGGGCGCGGAGGAGCAGCTCCACCTCCTCAGTCTCCCAATCGCGTTACAGGCGGAGCCGCCAGAGTTTCCCTTCGCGCGGAGAAGTGTGTTCCCAACTGTGAGGACCGAAGCCGCCCACCACTCTCCCGGGCTGCCCCTGCCCGGCGGGATCAAGGCCTCAGGCAATCCCACTTCGGGAACCTGGGTCCTCGCCGCCCCGGCCCGAGCCCTGCACTCACCACCCGGCCGGGCCCCGCGGGATGTGCGCGCCGAGGCGGGCGCCGGCCGCTCCGGCCTCAGGATCTGCGCGCGGCGGCCTCCCCCCGCAGAGGTGGGTCTGGCGGAGCCGCAGCTGTTACCCGGAGACCGAGGGGCGGAAAACTGCGCCCGCTGCCCGCCCCTCCCGCCGCGGCGCTGCCACCGCCGGGAACAAAGGAGACAAAGCCGCGTCGGCCGGGCCCGGCTCCGCTCCTTCCCCCCCTCGCCCGCCGGGCCGCCCTCCCCCCGCCCGCCGCCCGGGCCAGGCCGGAAGCAGCCGGGAGAGCCGGGCACGCGGCCCCGAGCGGCCCGGGACCCCACATTCCATCCCCGCTGGCTCCGCGTTTGCGTAGGGCGGGGGGCTCAACTCCTCCCGCGTGGGGGGAAGGGCATGCTGCACAGCGGCAGTGGCCATGGCAACGTGGGTCGCGGGGGAGGGTGAGGAGCGGAGTCCCGAGCGTGGGCGGCCCCGCCCCGTCCCCGCCGGGCCTCACCTGCGGGAGCGTTGCAACCGGAACTGGGAGCTCTCCCGGGATGGGTGGGGCTGAGGCAGGGGTTCGCGCCCCGCACCCCAGGTGCAGGTGGTACAGCACCCCGGCCTCTTCCCGCCTCGCCGGGGCCGGGTCGCACTGGCGCGTTGCTCACCTGCCGGGCCTGTTTGCCAGCCACCACCCCCTCTGCCCGCCTCGCCCAGCGCTCCCTCTCCCTTCCTGTACCCGGCTCCCGTGGTCGTCCTCCCCCAACTTTACCTGAATTCCCCTTCGCACTCGGCCCGGCCCACCGCCCCTTCTCCCAGGAGACCCCAACAGCCAGCCCCTCCGTTCAGCCCCCACCTCTGGCTGTTTGAGGATAGCACAGGCTTTGGACCTGGGCACGTGCTATCCACTAAGCCATGTAATCTGACACCCTCCCCCCCAAGCCTATTTGCTCACCGGCAAGTGGGGTTGACACCACCTAGTCGGGCGGTTACAGCGGGGCACCTCAGCTGCAGGGTGCACAAGCAAGGGCTCATTTCCTTTCTTTCTTCCCAGGCCTGTACCTGGACCCACCCCAAGCTCAGAAGCCTTGGCAAGTCTGGACTCCCTCACTGGCAAACACCTGGGCCTTCTGCAGAGGAAACTTTGGCGGATGGGTTCTCTCCTGAGGCCCGTTTGTGCCCTGTACAGGGCCCTTCACACTGTGGCATGCTCAAAACACTCAGAAGCTGGGACCCAGCCCATCCTATTAGGACTTTTGGAGGACTTTGGCCCAAGGCCATTAAAATGCACAGCTTCCTGGGAGGCAAAATACACATCACCTGAAAGCCACCAAGGCTTCCACAGGCTAGGGGAAGCCTCAACCAGGAAGTTGAGGTCATCCGCACTGGCCACTGCCCTAAGAGCTAACAATACAGACACCCTCTTCCCACCTCTCACCCATTACCAAGGGTCTCCTGTCACTCATCTTGCAGGCTCTGTGCCTTTCAAATTCTCTCTCCCCAACCTCTCAGGTCACCTTTTTTCCTCCACCCCCATTTCTAACACCGGAGTTCAGGCTCTCAGCATCTTGTTTGCACCAGCATGGCCATCCATCCCCAGTTCCTTCCCCCCTGGCCCCTGACCTCAGAGGCCCAATCTGGAACTCCAGGTCTTCCACCTCATTCTCTACCTTAAGCCGCACAACACCCCCACACCCATCACCACCTTAGCCAGGACAGTTTGCCCCCAGTTACTCACCCACCTTGGCTTTCCTGCTTCTGCAGCTTGTGGGGGCCCTTTCCACATGCCTGGAATTCTCCCTTCCCCGAATCCATTCACTCAAGTGTACACCCTTCAGGACCTACCCTGCCCCAGAGAGGAATCTGGTACTTAAGAATCCCACAGCCCCTCTCATCTGTACACAGATATGGCGCCTCCTACCCCATCAGGAGTGTGAACAAAGTGCAGAGGTCATTCCATCCCATGCCATTCTGGGGAACCACTACACACCAAGGATGGGGTGACCAAATAACTGAAGGACTACGTCCTCAGAGGTTTAGAGAACCCAGGGGGCCACTTGGGCCATGCTTGCTGCCCAAGTCTGAGCACAGGCTCCAAGAAGGGAGGAGGCTTCATGGGAAACGGTCTAGAAGGGGCAGGCAGCAGGCTAGACTTGAACTCCTAGGCTCAAGTGATCCTCCTGCCTCAGCCTCCTGAGTACTGGGACTATAGGTGTGTGCCACCATGCCCAGCTCTGTCCCCAGCAACATTTATCAACCATTCCCCCAATCTCTCTTCACTACTCTCCTCTGGTCACTCCTCTCCCCCATGACAGAGAAAGTGATCCAGAAGAGGTAAAGTAACCATGGTCACCAATAAGCAGACAGCAGGCTAGGTTCCACTCACTGAAACCCTCAAGCCATCTGACACAGGAAGGTCAGACAAGCAGAGGGCAGGCCAGGAAATCCAAAACGAAAATCCAGGCCTCAGGAGTACATTCAAAACAGTCCTGAAAAGAGGACCAAGAGATGTAAGAGGAAAAAAGGGACGATGACACTAACTCAAGGTCTGATCTTTGAGTCATGGATCTCAATTTCCAAGGGACAAAACTCAGTCTGAAGCAAATTGTTTTAAATAATAAAAACTTAAGACATTTTAATTGGACATTAGCACAAAGTTTTGATAATTAATATAAATGAACGTTGCCTACAAAGCAAAGTATGCCTGCTGGTGAGCCACACAGATGGTGCTCCTTCAGGCTGAGGTTGTGTGCACCCCCAAAGGCTCAGCTCATTGCTGGGATTCTCTAACTAAATCCACACTCTGGAGGATGGTCCAGGGGTTAGCTGGCCCTGAACAGCATGTAGAGCACAGGCAGTGTGGCCACAAATGTCACACAAGTGAGCAGCGTGCTGTAGATGGTATTCCTGTTGACATGGGCTTCTAGCCTCTGCTCCGTATCTGACAGTGCCAACATCATGCTCCTCCGTTCCAGCAAGGAGCTGGGCAGAGCCCTGTCTGCTGGCTCCCCCAGGCCTGTGTGTGGAGCCTTTGCAAGCTGAACCTCCCCAGCCATTTGGCTGAAAGTCTTTTCTAGGCCATCAAGTTGTTCTCGTAAACCTTCTAGACATGACTGAACCTGCCTGGAATGACTGAGCTGCTCTTTCAAGGCAGCTGAAAGGACATCTATGTCTCTGTCTTGGGTGGGGGAAGTACCTGCCCGTGACCCAGAGCCCTGCCCTGGCCCACCATGCACCAGACCCCTCAGGTCCACCATGAGGTCGTGGAGGTCCTTCTGCTGGAGGGAGTAGCTAGATGCCTGCTCTCGAATGGCCTCCTGGAGACTCGCAGGCCCCTTCTGTGCCTCCAGGAGCAAGGCCTTCAGCTCCTGTAGCCGAACGCGGTTCACATAGGTGGAGCCAGCCACACCGATCAGGGCCCCCAGGACTGACCCAATGAGGGACCAGTTTTTGGTCCTCTCAGCCCTTGTGCGCTCCTTCTCGTGACTTTCCCGCACAGCCGCAGAAAAGAGGGAGAATTTCTCTCGCTCAGAGTCTTCTGCATGCAGATAAGCCAGGCGAAGCCTCTTCTCCTCCTGTAGAAGCGAAGCTATGTTACATGGGTGCAAGGTGGGCCTCCAGCCATAGCCACCACCACTACCTTGTGCCTGGCAGAGTACATGTTCCATAAACACATGAACAAATGAAGGCAGCATAAACCTGGTTGGGTGGAGGGCAGGGCAAAGGAATCACGAATGGTCAAAGAAAGCTGCATAATCTTCCCACCTGAGCAGTCTTGGGTTTGTCCAGGGGTGCACTGGTGTCTACAAAACGTATCTATAGGAAGGAAAGTGTCTGGCACTCCCTGGACCAGCCCCTCCATGGTACCCCCTCAGCAATCTAGGTCCCAGACTATAGTGCCCTGGACTGTTGACTCCAGTACTCTAGGAGGAAGTAGGCAGTCAAGCTCAGGAAGCCTGGGGCCCTGTCCCTCCATAGGAGTTTCTGGCCTCTGTCCACCACACTGGTCAGGGTTCCCACCTGGCCCCTCCATGATCTGCCAGGCCAAGGTCACTGTCCAGGTGAGAAAGGGCTGCCTCCCAAGGTGCCTACCTGCAGCATCCTGTGCTCCAGAGTAGCCAGTTCCAAGTACTGATTGTCCTCCCTGGAGACACGGTCCAAGCGATCCCTCACCTCCTTCAGCTTGGCCTGCTGAACTTCCAAGCCCTCTCGAGCCTCTCGGACAAGCCCTCGAGCCACCATGAACACTTTCTCTGCCTGCAGAGAGAACAACGGAGGCCGTCTGTCCCTTCTCTCCATCTCCACACAGGCTTGGCTCCTACCCAACAAGGTTGTGGCTAAGAAGAGGTCACTGGGGTGTGAGCTACAAAGGGTGGAAACAAACTCCCTTAGATACTAATCCTGGCTCACTCAATGGTACTCAAAGTGCAGCCCCAGGCCACGCCCATTAGAATCACCAGATTTTTATCCATTCAAGTAGAAATAACATGCCTCTGAGAAATGTCAAAACGGCAAACAATACACACACCAAACCCAGTCAACTCTTGCCTGATACAAACCACAGTAAGGAACCTATGTTTTTACACTATTTCCCACGTGTTGCCTTATTTATGCCATATAATGCCATGAAAGGCATTACTATGGTGTTTGTTTTAAGACGAGGTCTCACTATGTTGCCCAGGCTGGAGTGCAATGGCCTGAGGTGCAGAGGCTGAGGTGGAAGGATCCCTTGAACCCAGGAGTTTGAGGCTGCAGTGAACTATGATGATGCCACTGCCCTCCAGCCTGGGTGACAGAGCGAGACCCTGTCTCAAAACAGAAAAGAAAAGGCAAGTCTGGATGTGGATTCCCAGCACCATGTGGCTGGTGACTTGTTTGGCAGCAGCCACCAAGCCACCTTTCCCAAGTCAGAGGGCAGGGCCAAGCTCCCCAGCTCCCCTCCTTACCTCAGTCACATTTCCCTGGGCCTCTCGAACTTCATTGAGTCCGACAAACTCTTCATATCTGTCCCACCAAGTCTTGGCTGTGGAGGATGCTCGTTGCTGAATGCTGTGCCCCAAGGCTCTTCCCAGCACTGCGAGGCGGTGATACAGCCCGAGGGCTGCCGCCTCTTCGGGTCTTTTCTCTCCAGGCTGGCTGGGGCCTGGGCTGCAGAGAGTCCTGATCATAAGGAGGTCCCTTCCAAGGAGACCCCTCCGTACCAGTATGTGGGACCCACCCACGATGTGCTGCATGGCAAACACAGGGCTGCACCCTGTCATCGGGAGATCTGTGAGGGGGATGCCAGACAGATCAGCTCATAACGGAGAAAGGCTGCACAAAAGTCAGGTTCAAGGCCTAGGCACAGTTCAGACTAATTTTAACTAAAATCATCTAGACCAAGCACCACTCTGTTGGGCCCAGAGGCTTTCCCCTGGGTGCTCCTGGGCAATGAACACATTTGGGGAAGAACTTATGTAGGATATCATGCCTTCCGCTTTCCTCCCCATGCCACACAACCAGACTCTCCCATTCCACCCACCTGCCCACATCCCTCAGGTCTCTCTGCTGTGACTTGGATGAGAATCCTGGTGCACAGTTTTCTGATATGAAAGGAAGTTCTCAAGCCTAAGTTATGTCCATGCTGACAAAGGCTCACAAAGATTCATGAAGACTCCCTGGGAAGTTGTGGAACTGTGGGGAGTTCAGGGAAGATCCTGGGTCATTTCTGTAAAAGACCCTCAAAACCAAGTTCCCAGACACCCTGAGGGCTACCTCAGCACTGGTAAAGCAGAGTTTTAACTCTGTGTGAGGACAAAAGGACACAGGTCATTCGTGTGGCAAGGCAAACTCTCAGCTTTCCTCTGGGAGCTTTCCTCTCTACCTCCAGGGGAAAAGAACTGCTTTCACCACAGAGGACAACTTTCCTTAGGTTCACACCTGCCCTTCTCCTTCTGCCCTCCACCCCCAGACTTTCCAGACTACTAACTCCCATCTCACATTTCCTGCCTTCCATAAGCTTTCTCCTTCCTCTCCAACCTTAATCACTGCTCAACGGATTAGGTTTCTTTAATCTTTCCCTTTTCTTTTCTTTTTTAACTATCACCTGCTTCCACATGGCATAATCTTTCCCTTTTCAACCTTGCTTTGATGGTTGGGCCCTAACAACCCCTATTTCTCATTACCTGAACAGCACAGGGACTCTCCCATTATCCAGAGTCAGGCCTTGCCTCAGTCCAAGAGCAGTAGTGGCTCTGAGGACCCCCGAAGAGGGAGCCCGGTGACTTATTTTTCCCTGGGGAAAGCTGGGCCACCAGCACCCTGCTATGGACAAACCACACCTCAAAGCCCCGAAGCACTGATCCTGCCTGCCAGGGCGACACCTGGTGGCCAAGTGACCAGGCCAGAGAAAGAAAACCTAGGGGGCGTGCAGGGGGCGGGGAAGCAAAGCAGAGGGAGCAGAGATAGGCAGACAGCCTGGAGGAGCTCCAGCTACAGAACAGAAAGGAACTTCCCGAAGTAAGGTGATGTGGAACAAAAAGCCAGCCACCCACAACATCCCAGTCTCCTCCCCATCATGCTGTTCTGGGAGTTATCTTTGGAGAAGCTCATGCCTTCTTGAAAACAAACCTGGTAGGGACATGCCTTCTGGTCAAAATGGGCCTGAGCTGAGAACTACAAAAGAGGACATCCCTATGACAGTGTTTCCAAGCTGGTGCCACACCTGAACCCCTGGGCACCATTCATGAGGCTGGGTTTCATGCCCAAGGGAGTCCACACCATCCATGCCCCAGCAGTCGGGCCAGTCTCCCAGGCCTCACCGCCAGTACCCACAGCACACAGCCCTGCGCACACATCCTTCAGCAAAGCAAATAAAGCACGCAGCCCCGCCAAGCACAGCAGAAAGGTGTCCCTCCGCCACGGCTGGCATCACTTCCTCACCTTCCTTCTCTCTTGATCACACTCCACGACTGACGCTGCTCTCCTGGAGGCCCCTCAAAACTTCCACCTTGCTAGATCCAGCAGGTGCTTCTCAGATTTCTTCTCCCATCTCTCTGCGGCTTTCAACACCCTCTCTTTCTGAAACTACTGCTCCCTCTAGGCTTCCTCCAACCTTCTCAGCCTCCTTGGCCAGTCTCTCCTCTACCAGCCACCCACTCTTAGATCCCAGGAAGGTCACCCATTACTGGCAAAGATGACAGCTATAGCTATGCAATCTTGGCTTCCTCCTCTGCCCCCTACAGCCTGTTCTGCACACAGCAGCCACAGGCTTTGTTAACATGTAAGTCAGATTATGTCCCTCTGTTCAAAACCCTCAACAGCTCCCATCTCACCTGGCATGAACAGTGGTCCTGGCAGTGGCCAATAAGCCCCAGTACCTCTCAGCCCTCCTCCTCTTACTTCTATCACCATACTCCACTCCAGTCACCCTGACATACTGAGTTCTGCCATATTCTCCACCTATTCTTTTTTTTTTTTTTTTTTTGAGACAGAGTCTCGCTCTGTTGCCCGGGCTAGAGTGAGTGCCGTGGCGTCAGCCTCGCTCACAGCAACCTCAAACTCCTGGGCTCAAGCGATTCTACTGCCTCAGCCTCCCGAGTAGCTGGGACTACAGGCATGTGCCACTATGCCCAGCTAATTTTTTCTATATATATTTTTAGTTGTCCAGATCATTTCTTTC
>RJWJ010011402.1:0-44490 GCA_004363605.1 Indri indri
TAATAGTACCTAAAACTTATTGAAAGCTACTCTGCTGGGCACTCTGCGGAGCACTTTACATGCTGCATTTAATTTTCATACTAATTAAGGAAACTGAGTCACAGAGAGGCAAAATAACTTGGCAGAGATTCAAGCACAGCAGGCTGGCTCCCTAGTCGTTTTTCCAAATGTGCCCACTAGAAACTCTCCTCTGCCCAGAGGCTTCTCTGCGTCCTGCACTGGCCCAAGGAGAGCTGTCAGACTTGAGATTTTTTGAGGATTAAGTGTGTCAGTCCATGGACAGTGCTTGCCACACAGTAAGTGGTGCATTCATTCACTGGGCATTTATTGAGCGCTTACTACGTACCAGGCATGCATAGGCGCTGGGGACCCAGGGCGCACAGGTCGGACAGAGTGCGCACGATTCTGACCGGTGCATTCAACTCGCATTCCACTTAGCAGAGGGCTCTCCTCCCTTTGTGACCTTCCGCATGACTGCCTTTTGTCTTGCTCCTACTTTTTAACTTCTGGCTTGCCCCCACGGCCTCGCACTCCCTCCCTCCCGCCGCCTGGCAGGTGTGTGGTAAGAAGGAGCCTAGGGAGGAGGCGCGGCCCTCCACGCCCCGCCAACGCCCGCTCGCTGGCCGAACCGCCCGGGGGCCTCGCCGGGTTCCCGGCCAAGGGGTGGAAGGACAGGCGTGCGGGGTACGGCAGCGCGGCCTTCCCCGGATCCGCTCGGGACCCGGGACCAAGAGCCGGGCCACGCTGGGCCGCCCGGATCCCGCTAATCCGGACGGCACCGGGAGGAGGAGGAGCGGGAAGAGGAGGAGGCATGGGGGCTGGATCCCCGCGGGTACCGGAGAGGCGGTGCCGCCACCCGCTCGCCAGGCTTCCCCTGCCCGGCCCCGCCCCGCCGGGCTCGCCCCGCCCCCGCTCGGGGACCACCCTCCGCCTGCGCCCCGGCCGGTCCCGCCTCCCGCAGCCTCCGCTCGGGGCCCGCCCCGCCGCCCGGCCCCGCCCCGCGCGGGACCACCCTCCGCCGGCGAGGCGGAGGCCGCGCGCTCCGGGCACTCTCGCCGGTCCCGGCCCCTCGCCGCACTCGCGGCGGTGATTCCCGCGGAGCCGCGCGCGCCCTCGGCTGGGCCGAGCCACCGGACGGAGAGCTGAGCCGCGGGAGCCCGCGGGGACGCCATGCGAGCCAGGTAGGCAGGCGGCCGCGCGACCCGATCCCCTGCGACCCCAGCCCCGCCGCCTTGCTCGGTGGCTCGATCCCCCGCCGCCTGAGTTCGGGGCCGTGGGGGTGCCTGGGCTCGGCTGGCGCGGGGCGGTTTCGGGGTAGCCGGGCGCGCGGGGCTCCCCGGGGCTGGCGGGCGGGGGCCGGGATTCCGGGAGCCGGGCCGCTCTCGGAGCCCCCGGTGTGCGCTCTGGCCGAGACCCCCACTCCGCGCGGGCGGCCCTGCTGGGTGGCCCCCAGGCAACCCGGCGCGTGCTCGGGGAGCGAATGGGAGTCGCGCGGGGCCGTGGGGGCGCCCCCCCGCGCGCGGCTCTGGGGAGAAAGGAAGGGCGCGCGGTTCCCGGTTAAACTTGTTGGTGACAATGCATATTTCAACTTCTTCGAAGATCCCTCGTTTAAGGATGGGATTGAAAACTCCGGTTTCTGGCTCGGCGGTCGGGTGCCCAGGCTGCCGCGAGGTGACAGCGCCGGCGGCCAGCGGGTGGGGACGGACTGGGGTGGAGGCACTGTGTTCTCGGCGACGTTCACTCGGCGACCCGCGCCGCGGTGCCGCGAGCGTTTGGCGGGATCCCAGCCCTGGGTCCCGCGGCTCCGGACCCGGGCTGGCCGTGCAGCCGGGCGCTGGCCCTTCCCCGTGCGGGGCGCCCAGGACGTGCAGCGCGGCGCTCGGAGTGGAAGAGGGTTGTGGAACTCACGGATCAATGCGATTGAAAAGGAATACTGTACTGGATTTTGTTCGTGCCTGTTCTTTCCAAGCTAGTGCAGCCGATTGGTACTGTATGGTTTATCAGTGATAATAATAAAGTTCGCATAACTTTTGTTCTGATTACAAAAACAGTGCATTCTCAGAGCAGAAAGCGTGGAAATAGGAGTATAAACAGCAAGACAGAAGCCATCCCAGATCCCCCATTTCCTGCTAGCCGGGTAGCCTTCCATGTTAAATCATTAAGTTAGAGCTGAAGCCATTCTTGCCCCAACCAGAGTCATTCCTTTATGCAGCCCTCCCCTCCCCACCCTGCTAAATGCGATCGTCTCTGAGCTTCAAAGTTTGGCTTTTTGTCCTGGCTCCCTACCCAGGTCCCTTCCCGTGGGCTGGGGCTCTCCATGAGGTCTGTGGCCCAGATGGAGCCGCGCCTCCTTGTGTGGTTTTGGTTCCTTGCCTTGTAAACATAAAGGTAGTGATTCTCAATCTGCTTCCCAGGCCACTGTAAAAATTAATGGATGGTTTCTAGAGCGTTTGACATCCATGGATGGACAGCGGCTGTACTTTAGGGTGCTGGGGAGCATTTTGCTGGTCCAGGTTGCTGTGGTTATCCAGTACAACAGGCTACCTCTGTCCTGGCCGTCCTGCCCAGGAAACAGACTCCAGGAATGTACAGTGTGAGGCTTGGAGGAGAATATTCCTGGTTCTCTCCTCTGCGCAGCCTGGTCCAGGCCAAATCCCTCAACGCAGGGAGCTTGGAGGGAGCCCGCACTCTGAAACCCCTCTCCCCCCCACCTCTGCTTTCTGCACATGGGGGATTTCCTCAAGTAAGGGGGCATTATCAAGGCGAGCCCCAGGTTGCACACTGCCTGATGCTTGCGTGTCTGGAATGCCGAGGCCGTGCTGATCTGGGAGGGAACAGTTAGTTCTGGGAGGACACTTGAAGTGAACAAAACGGGCTTCCTAGGAATTTGTTTTATGCTCACTTGTTTATTAAATGAACAATGGCCAGCTGCCTGAGAGGCTTCTGTGAGCTTTAATTTTTTTTCCTGTTGTCCCAGGAGTTAGGCACTGCACTTTAGTGACCTTATAAAACAATTAATGGGGACCCATATCATTTGTTAATCCCAGATACCACAAGCCCAAGTGGGGAGAAGAGCCTCACAGGTTGCCTTTTGTCCCTGAGCAGCCTCCTCCCCCAAGCCACCAAGGTGGAAGATCCTCTTTCTATAACAGGTCTCCTGGGCTCCACCAGTTGTCATTTGATAGTTTCATTTTTAGTTGTGGCTCCCACCAACATTTTGGTCCTACCAAGGTCTCGCTGCAGATCACAGCTCAGACAGGGGGTTTGGAAAGACCTAGAACGTAGGGGGATGAATTGCTAATAAAGTGTCCTTAACCGTCAGCATTGTCTGTTCTTACATTGTGCTCTACATTTTCTCAGTGGAGGGAGGAAGGGGGAGTCTTCCTGGATTTTCTCCTTTGCTGTTGTTTGCTCATCGGGCAGCCTGGAATTATTTCCTTCTGGGCTGTTTGAATAGACTTTCTTCTTATTCTAATGCTAGTTTCTAGTATGATAAGATATGCAAATGGAGAATACTGTTTACGCCCTTGAATCCTGAGAGGTGCTTACTCCTGCTTTTAAATCCTCTGATCCCGGCTGGTTAAGAGCTCTCGGCCTCCCTGAAATTTTGTGGGAAGTGTCTGTGCTCTCTTTCCTGGGGAGCTTCTTAGTGGAGCCCTTGACCCAAACAAGGCTGGGAGCCACTGAGTGCAGCCCTGTTGACCTCTTCCCTGGCTCTGGGCAAGCCTCCCTAGTTCCCTGTTTGCAGTGCCAGCCTTGTTTTGACCACGTGGAAGCTGCTGTTTTGCGAGTGGCCAGCCAGGTGGGTTTCCCTTGGCTTTGTTATTTTCAAACTGGACACCTGAACTGGGCTGTGTTGTGATCTTTCTTCTGAGAATTGGAGTCAGGCCCCTGGGACCTTTCCCAAGGCCCTGGAGATGGGCACGAGGACTTCTTTGTCTGAGGTCATTGCCTGACAGCCAGGGATCAGGAAAGGTCACTGGCAGGCTTAGCACCAGGCCGGAGGAGCATCCAGTGTTTACACTCAGCTTCTAGGGAGCTGGGCTGGGTCTCTGGGCTCCTCTGGTGTTTGCACAATAGAAGCCCCACATTCTGCCACCACCCTATGGAGGAGTGACAGGAAAATAATTTGCCAAGCCCTAAAACATCCAAGGAACAATCCAGCTATTTTATTCCATGTTCTCCAGGAAGCCTAAACCAGCCACTCCGTGGGCCCCGAGGGCATCCGTGTGTTACATAACTCAGCACCTGATGCCATCATGACCGGCTCTAAGGGGAAGAGTGTCCATAATCAGTCTTCAGAAGGGGAGAGAATGCAGAATAAAGGGTATATGTGGTGTGTTTTAAGGTGTGAATGGTGAAATCCCTTTTAGAATATCACAGCCACCCATCTGCCAGGTGAACGGTCCCTCCTTAAATCATCAGTCAGCATATGGATTTGAGGAAGGAGGATGGTGTACTGAGTTTCTCTAATTTAACTGGAGATTTGGGGCATTTTAAGGGGTGGAAATAGTTATCAACATACCAGGCCCTGTGTGCGTACTTTTTGAATCCTCACAAAAACTACGAAGGGTTTCATTTTACAGGGAACCTATACAAATTTAAGAAACTCCTCTAACCTAATAGTTTAATGAGTGCTTGAGTTTGGATGTGAACCTGGATCTGTCCAGAGCTCTTAATCACATCTCCCAGTGTGCCGAAGTTAAAGAAATAAGCAGCTCTCAGTCACACATTTTGGGAGCATTAAGACACAGGCATGAAAATAGCAGGGTGCCAGCCTCCCTTACATAATTATAAAATAGCTTGTACTCTGAAGGTGATGAAATCTTTAAAACTTGTGAAACCTTCTCAGCCTAAATGGAAGGCAGCCAGTTTGCACTTTGGTTCCTGAAGCCACTCACCCTGTCCTTAGGGTAAAGCTTGACTTATTTGGAAGATTATGATTTTGAAGGCAGGATCTGCTATGAAGACTGTCCTTGTCCCAAGGAAAGGGTATTTGGGACAGATGAGGTCACTAGAATAAGATTATAGGAAGGCCATTAAGTAAATGTATAAGGGTTCCACCTTCCTCTTCACAATCAAATAAATGACTTATTAATGAGATTATTTTTATCTGCACAATAAAAGCTTGTCTCAGGGAAAGTATTTGCTGAGATGTGTTAGCCTAACTCTTCTGAACAGATTGAAAAGAATACTTTCTTTGAAAGGATTTCATGGTTCCCAGTTCTTATTAAATCTCACCCCCCCAATCCTCCTTCATGACTGAGAAAACCCTGCACCATTCTTTCCAGCCTCTCCAATGTAGGAGTTCCCTGAGCTGGTAATGTGCTGGCACACCTGCTCTCTGAGGAAAAAGCAGAGCCTAGATTGTAGTATCTGCCAATTTCTGTGGTGTAAACACTTCCACCATGGCTGATTTCAAACTACCAGTTTGGGCTGGCAGCATTACTAAATATTTAACAGTCTGTGAGCCAATAAGAACCAGCCCCAGCTCGCCTTTGGTTGCGCAGACCCAGCCAACCCAGCCCCCTTATGGAACGGATGAAATAGTTGCCTACTACTTCTGCTTGGACCATGTCTGTCTAGGAGCAGTGCTGAAAAAGGATTTGGACATCATTGAGTAACCTAATTTGGCCAGCAAGAGTAGAGTGTTTCAAAACTCAGACTACATATTAAAATCATATGGGAGCTTAAAACAAACAAACAAACAAAAAAACACCAATAAACTTGCCAGGCCTGTCCCTTGGTTGAATCAGAATCTTTGGGTATGGGGGCCTGGACGTCTGTAGGTTTGAAAAACTCCCCAGGTGATTCTAATGCACATCTAGGTTGGACACACGGATACAGGGATGAGTTTGTGTAAGAAGAGAGTTGGGAGGCAGCTTGGGGCTGGGCATGGCAGGGTCTGTATTTGAGGCCAAGAAGGTGAGACTTTCCCCTTGCACAGCAAGGGAATGTTTTTCCACAGAAGGTTCTGGGCATGTGAGGAAGTCCCAGGCTCCCAGGAAAGGAAGGCAGTGTCCATCTTCCCAGTGGGCAGTGCCCGTCTTCCCCCAGTGGCCCTTTTCCTCTGCAGATGGATGGTGGTCACTTATCTTGCTTTGCTTTGGTTGCTTCTCTGATCTAGAAAGGAGAAGGGTCTTCGTGGAAGGAAGATGGGGCAGGATGAAGCCAGGCAGGTGGGCGAGTGTGATGAACTGCTCTCCAATGTTAAAGCAGGGGGCAGGAGTCCCGAGGGGCTTCCTGGGACCACCCAAGTGAAGAAAAGGGAAACCTTACTGCTCAAGAACCATGGCTGAGGGTTGGGTGCACACATAATTTGATTATTTCTTTTCTCCATCATAATTAACAGTAAAATTTGAAATGTGAGAGCTTCCTTTGGAGGCAGTAAGCATGTAGGAGGGAGCATCATTCAACCTCAGAGCCAGTCCTGGTTGGCAGTTCTGGGGCTGGGGAGAGGCAAGGGAGGGCCCCAGGGGCAGGATTGAAGGAGGTGCTGGCTCTCAGCTCTCAGGGTTGTCCATCCAGTGCAGGGTCTGCCCTGCTGGCCAGAGAGGGGCCGTTTGCGAAAGGGCAGGCTTGGGCTCACGTCCTTAGAGTTGAGCCATGCCACGTGTGGAAGAGCTAACAGTGGGAGTGGAGTGTGAAAATCGGGGCGGGGATCACGCCTCTGGGTCACCCAGTGATGGAGCAGGAAGCTAAGGGGAGCAGTGACAGCGCAGCTGGAGACAGAGGAACCAGTACTGTTCTTGTCCCTGAGGCCCAGGAGGAGGGAGTTGGGGGTGGGTGGCAGGGCACGGAGAGCCCGAAGCACCGACGGTTTTGGGGAGGGAATGCACGGAGAGGTGAAGAACTGGAGGACTGGAGGCCTCTGGGTTTGGCTTATAAGAACCATCTAATTGTGATAGCAGGGAAACTTCTAGAAGAAATAGGAACACAAAGTGAAGGCCACTCAGAAGAATGTTAGTGATAAAAGAAGTAGGACTGAGATGTGAGGATGGCCGGGGTGAGCTGGGGCTGGGGTTCCCGGGGCTGAGGAATGCATCTGGGGTACCCGTGCATTGGGGAGCGGCCTTGGTTACTGGGAGGGAAGGATGGATGTGAATAGCAGATCAGCAGGAGAGCTGGTTAAAGGAACTTCCCCAAATGCCTGTTCTGGTTGTACATCTGCAGCTTTTCCCACTAGCCTTTGTGGAGGGCTGGCTGGGGGACCCATTTGTCCTGAGGCCCCAGTTCATGGGACTCACTTGCCCTTCCAGGCCCAGTTGGGATTTGTGGCTCAGACAAACTCCCCTGGCTCCCAGAGGCCAGGAGCTGGTCCTGCACCATGTGTCTTCCTCTGTCCAGGTGTCCTTATGTGTCTGTTGTTCCACTCAGCAGGGCACTGCTTAGGGGCAGTTTGCTTTTTATTATCTCTGCATCCTTGTGCCCTTGGAGACAACATGCCCCATAAACTGGCAGAGAGAAAGGCTGGCCAAGGCAAAAACTTAGGGAGGTGGCTTCATATAACCATATAGTGACAACTTTAGTATTCTCTCCTTAGATATCTTGGCAGTTTAAAACTTATAATATATGGCAGAAGTAATTTCTGGCTTTAAGAATCTGGCCTATGCATAATAGTCAGCTCATTTATAAATACTGTCCAGTGGACATCCCCATAGTTTTGTACAGTTTAATTTCTAAATCAGGTAGGCTTACCATGCCTGTGTTTACCCATTTTACACTATTGCCCTTTGCAAAAGTATTTGAATTTTTAATAGCTTTAGGATACAAAGAGGTAAATGGAATATCCTGAAAATGCATGTGCATTTAAACATTTTTAAATCACTCTAAGAATCATAGCCTTGATTGACAAGCGATATCAAATATTTGTGTGTGTCCCGTGCATAAATGGAAAATAAAGGTACTGTGTTCAAATCTAAATGGAAATGATACTTGGAGCTGTTGGCATATTTGTAAATAACTCATGTAGAATGCTGGGCCCAGGGCCTGTGCCCGAGTGCAACTCCATAGCTGGTGTGGAAGGTGGTGAGAAGTACAAACGCAGTGTGGTTCTTACTACTGTGGTCTGGCTTCACTTTTCCTCCTCCTTATCCCTGTCCCAAACATCCCCTTGGAAAACTTGTGTTTTTGTTTTTGTCTTGTGGTTTCAGAAATCAGGATTTAAGGTGCTTACAAGAGGAATGCTCTCCTGGTCTTGTACTGATGGGCTGCCATTGGATATTTCACCTTGATAGTGTGGGAGTAGGAAGCCAAAACAATTTCACATTTCGGTCCCATTTTAGGCCCATGTCAGAGGGTGCTGACTCTGGGTGACAACAGGAGACCAGCCTCTGGCTGGTGATCAAATGGAATCTCAGGCGTTTACTTAGTGCACATTTTTTGCTTATTCATGTATTTTATTAGAACCACCTGTGGTTTCAGAAGTGTTCAGTTGGGGAAAGTGTACTTCACTGTTTGGGGACACACAGGCACACACCACACTTGCAATGCTCAGTTGCAGTTTTTAACGTAGGGCTTTTTCTGTGATTTCAGATTCTCCCTGTAGTTGTTAGGCTTTTCCCTCCCTGTCAGGCATGGTGACACTTGTGGAAATAGCTGTTTCTTTGCTGTCAGTCAAATATGAAACAGCCTGATTTGCACAAGTGAAAGTCATTGTATGGAAGAAAATCCTTAATGAGAATTTAGTGACTGAGCATCGATCTGTCACTATCTATTACGTTCTTCTAACATACTGTTTTTTGTACCCGAGCCATTGTCAGGGAACAGCAGCTGAAATGACATTTTCACAAACTGGAATATGAGCAGTTCCTTCTTCCAGGGGCTTCTCACCTGGCTCTTTGTTGGGACCAGTTTCATTCTCGGTGGATCGCAGTGGCAAAGAGCACACCTGTCTGTATCCAAATCTTTGGCTTCTCTTTACTTCCTGTTTTGACCTTGGGCACATTTTTGGACTTCTTTGAGGCTTAGCCTTCTGACCTGCAACACGGCCGTCATAATACTTACCTCCCGGAGCTGGGAGATTTAAGTGAGGTGACATAAAGTGCCAGCACATGGTTAGCTGCACATCTGGCTGCGGTGTTGTGCCCGTGTTGGTTTTGGGCCACACTTATCAGCATGGCATTCTTCACGATCTGTGGCCTCATCTGAGTTTTGTGTGCACGTACCGGAGTTTATTCTTAAATATTGAGTAAATGGAGAGTTGTAATGTCCACCATCTGAACTGAACGGAGTGGTGGAGTTTGATACTTTTAGGTGTTCAGTCTGACCTTTAAAAAGCACGCCAATGTGGACTAGGGGCATGATGCCATCCTAGGTGTCCAGATAAGGTTTAGGGCCCATTGTGCTGACTTAGCCCAGTTCCTCAAGGGCTTAGGGGGAGAGGTGGGGAGGAGGAGGATGTATATGATGAGACCCAGTCCCCAGACCTGGGGTCCAGTGTGGCTGTGCACGGTAGCATAGAAGGAATATGAAACAGCCTGATTTGCACAACTGAAAGTCGTTTTATCAAGAAAAATCCTTGGTGAGAATTTAGTGACAAAGCTGCAATCATGTTCTTCTAAAATACTGGTTTTTGTACCTTTATTTGTACCTGTGCCTTTATTTGCAGAAGGTCCTTACCTGCCCTTGGGGGAAGTGGGAGGTGGGGAGGAGGTGAGAAGCATTTTGTTCAGTATAAGTACTTTGTCGATAAATGTATCGTTTTGAGAATAGTTCCTTGTGATTTTTCTTCTTTTCTTAAAAAAAAAAACACTCTTTCTCCTTAAGTTTTTTTTTTTTATTATCAACTAATTGCATATTCCTTTTAGAAACACTGGAAAATGTAAAAGGAGAAAAAAATTCACATCAGTGGAATTCTGCCACTCACACAGTAACCACTGTGGACGTGTGTGTGTGTGTCTTTCAGATGTGTTCACATGTAAACACGGAGCTTCCAAACGAAAACAGGATAATACAGTGAGGACTTCACTGTGCCCCTGGCACATTGTGATTTTTCAATAGGTATTTGTCGAATACTGTGTTTTCTTAAAACAGCTTTTTATTCAAAATTGTCGATATTTTCAGATCAGTAACTACAGAGTTGCATCCTTACTTTTAATGTCAGATTCGTATAGGTGTGTGCCCTGTTTATTTAACAAGTGCTTATGAACAGATAGTTCCCAGTTATTATTATTATAAATTATATTCTAATAATTATAAATTATTATTATAAACTATAAACATCACTGCAGTGAAGATCTTTGGTACACACATCTTTTAATATATGTTAAGTTCCTCCTTGGAATGACTTTTATTGTGCTTAAAATCTGCGAAGAACTTCTAGTTATACTAATTGTTGGGTGAATGTATAATCACTACTCGGAAAAGCACCTCAAAAGGGAATGACATTGGGAAGAGTTTCTAAGTCTGTTGTCGGAAACTTGTGAGTTTTAAGATCAGCCTTACTTGCTGCCACCCATTTTGGGGGCATTGATTTCTGTTTGTCCAGATCCTAATGTGCTTTCATTTTGAGCCTTCTGGGTGGGAGATTGGGTCAAAAGGAAAGAGTCCATCCATTAAAGGCATACTGCAGTTTCAGAATGGCACATACATGCCAGCTTCGGAAACATTAGCACGTGGGGGAAACTGTGTGCCCCAGAACCCAAGAGGTGTTTCTGTGGGAGGTCTCAGGGCCCACTCCCCTTAGAAGGGGACGAATGATAATTTCTGTGTGTTTGGCTTCTCGAACTTCTCCAGGGTTATGTCATCGAGGTTGATTTGTGGGGCTGTGTCTCTTGATCAGCTGTGACAAGATGGGCTGCTTGGGGCTGGCATCCGGCAAAAGCACAGACTTGGTTGTCAGGACCCTGGGTTCATTAAGCAGAGAGAGTTCGTCGTGCCTTCTGCTGATGGTAAGGCAGTAATTTTGATCTCCAACTGCTGTCCGTGTCATAGCCCTTCTTCGTCCTGGCAAGAGAGGAAAGCTAATTCATGTGCGGAATGTTTTTTGGCCCGTCTCCTGAGCAAAGGGGCCTGGCTGCCTCTCTGGTCTTGGCACTGCAGTATCTGTGAGTCATCCACCTAATGGTAACATGAGGCAGCACTTTCGGGGCCTTGTGAAACCCCAACAAGTCAGGTAAGGGACCGGCCGGCATCCCCAAAATACCCGGGCGCTGCCTGGAAGCAGGTGCCACTCATGAGTTCTGGTTATTTGTTCCAAGTGCTGAGGACACTGTCATAGGACTTGAGGCCCTGAGATCACATCTGAGAATTGACCTGTTTGTAACCCTCTGGGACCTTGTCCTGGCCCTCTTCCCATCTTCTTGTTAACTCTTGTTTAACCTTAACTCGTTCATTCTCTGACTCACAACTGAGCCCCACTCTGTGCCAGGTGGAGGGGATGGGACCCCACCAGGGAGTTTGACAAGGGGAATTCAGGGTTCATGAGGTTGTGTGGGGGTCAGGACAGGCTCTCCAAAGAAGCCCCACTAAGCAGGAGGAGCAAGTCAGGAACTGTGTGGATGCCTGTGGGGGTGGTGGCTGGGCAAGTCCAAGGAACCAAAAGAGGGACACAGTGAAAACTTCCTGGGAGCACCTGGGTGGGAAGCCAGAGGCAGGTGGCTGGATGGGACCGGTCCTTCCGAGCTTCCATCAGCTTTGAGCTTTTATCTAAGGGTCCTGGGAAGACACGATTAGATGTGTGAGTGTGACTTGAAAGGGGCCGGGAAGATGACCCATCCAGGAGGGTGACCTGTCCGGTGAGGGTGACCCAGCCAGGGAGATGCCTGGCACACCACATAGCGCCCTGGATCCCATCCTCACAGACTGGCACCCCTGTGGCTGAGCTGGGCTCCCTGCCCAGTGTTCCCATGACCCCACATGTGTGACCCACACATGATCCCTCCAGGCCTATTGCGAGGTTCTTATAAAATCATCTCCTAATTAAATGACTGCCCTGTACAGTTTGTAAAAGTTACTTTTATTACCCAAAAGGACACTTCAGAAACTAAGCCAACAGTTGGATAATTAAAGAAGTCACAAGGATGTTTATATTCCAGAAAGAAAGATATTGAAGAAGTGGAGATTCTCCAGCTAAAACCACATCAGGGGCGTCCAGTGAGAAACTCAGCATCAGAGCACCCGCTCTGGTCAGCTGAGCCCCCAACCTTGGAATGCCTCTGTACCCCATGGGGAAGGTCAGCAGTCAGAATGTGCCCTGGCTTTAATTGTCAGTTCCTGTCCCCTTCTGAAACCACCTTCTCTGCACCCCACCGAACTGTGGAGAAGTTGCAGCTTACCAGCCATCCAGAGATTTCTGTGTTTAACCCACATTAACCTGGCTAATCCTGTCTCTACTACTGGGAGAACTTGAATACAACCAACCTGCTGCTGCAATGGGAAAACCAGCTGTCCTCAGCACGCTCCAAGTACAACCATTATTTTTTCAAGGTTAAAAGGAAATAGTGAAAAGCTGGAAAATGATGTCATAAGCACCAGTTTTTTTGTCATTATTGAAATTGTCTAGAAATTTGGTGCTTGCTTAGTCGGGAGTCTGATCACTATTCTGGGAAGAAGAGGGGCTTTTTTTGACGGCAGGGAAGTGGGAGCATAGTGGCGATTCCCACGGCGAAGGCCGTGTCGGAGGGCGGTAACGGGTGAGTACACTCAGGATGGAGTGCCGGTTACTGCGCAGCAGGTGACTGTCAGTTAGGCATTTGGGGGAAAACTTGCCTGTGTGTGACTTTGCATATGTCAGGTTTTTTGTGGTTGTCCTTTGCCTTCAGACTGGGCTGCTGGGAATTGCAAACGGGCATCTGGGTGGAGCTTTGCAAATAGGGCAGGGAAGGGAATGCACAAAAATAGCAGTTGTTGTTTGGGTTGAGATTTGGCGGGTGAGGTTCAGGATGGCCATCTCCTGCCCACCCCCACCCCACCTCCTATTGTCTTTAGGGAAACAAAAAACCGTAAAACACGTGGGGAGAAAAAAGGAGGAAGGGAAGTGGTGGCTAATATTTGTACAGCACCTGCAGGCAGTCACTATACTAGATTCTTTCCCTTATTTAATCCTCGGGAAAACTCAGTGCATTAGATGGCGTTCACATTTTGCAATGGTGGAACTAAAGCCGAGAGGATAATTAATGTGTCTGGGGACACAGCAAGTGTCTGAAACACCAGGAAGTAAATTGTATGGGAACTTAGGTCTGGATATTAACTGAGGGGCTTATAGACGGGGGCTTGGGCATGCTGTTTGATTTTATGCTGACTCTATTTCATATTCGACACTTGAGGACGCCTGTGCCATTTTGACTTTCTTATCTTCCTTTGAATGATAAGGGTCCTCAGAAACTTCAGAAATAGTTATTTTCCTTAACAGCAAATAGCCCTGGTATCAAACTGTTGTGAACATTGCCTGTCTGGCAGAGAATGTATAAAAGCTCTGTTTAATTAAACTAACATTATACTTGATAATAGGAGTCTTATAAAATATGTAATCCAGCGTCGCTCACGGAGCATGTTTACATATTCCCTCTCTGCTTCAGATTCTAGTTCAGTGTTCATGCATAACACATACGTTACGCTTGCATTAATAATAATAATAGTTACAATGTCTTCAGCACTTTACTTATAAACTCTTCATCCTGTTGACATGTAGGAGGGGAGGGACTCTTAGTATCTCTGTTCAGCAGATTGGGAAACTAAGGCACCGTTGGGTAGAAGGGACTTGTCTGAGCCTGGCAGCGCGGAAGGCAGGGTTTCAGTCCAGGCAGTCCCAACCGTCGTACTGTTCTGCCCCACACCGGGCGCCAGCTCTCCAAACTTCAGGGCAAACAAGGTGCCTGCCAGAACCAGACCGAGGAGCATGGCGGCGGTGCTGTGGGGAGGCAGGGAGGGATGTGAGGGTGGGAGTGTGAAAGCAGGTGTGCAGGCATGGGGGGGACGAGTCCAGTCCAACAGCAGGAGCCAAGGCATGGAGGACGGGGAGAGACCCCAGCACCAAGAGGGGGTGAAGCCGAGGTCTCGGTCTTCTCCACATCTGCACCCTGGCGCTTGGGTACCATCTTCTCTGCCTCCTTGGGAATCTCCCCAGTGCAGTCACTAACTCTCCTTCCAGCCCTGCAACTTCCGCCCTGTCCTTGCAGGTCTCTGCGCTCGCACCTTAGCACAATGGTATTTGTTGAAGCTGCCCTCGTGGTCCTGTGACCCCCATCCGGCAACCCCACATTCTCTTTTCCATCCCTCACTAGAGAGGTGTCACTGAAGCCCAGAGACCCGGTGACGCTAAGCCCTTCTCTGCGAGGTGTGCGCTGTGGCAGATGCACAGACCCTCACCACCCAGAGGGGCAGGTGCTTGAGAGATAAACAGGCACCCTAAAAAGCTTGCCTCAGATGTCTCCACTTTGTGGTGCTTTTCTGACTAGTCGTTGTGTGTTCCACTGAAAGTTGATGCTGGACGGGAAGCTCCTCACCCCAAAGGCACCTGCTGGGCTTCCCGCCACCTGTGGAGATACCCACTCCTCCCCTGGCCAGGTGAGACGGCCACTCCCAGGTCTACCTGATGGATTGAACAGTGGGGATTGTCTGGGCTGGAGCCGGTGCTCAGGGATCAGGTCAGCTCGGTCATAGCAGTCATGACTGGTAGAGTGTTCTTTCTTCTTCAGAACAGCTTGGACTCTACTCACAGGGAGTAGTTGGCAGCACCGCCATCAGTAGAACCGTGGCGTGGAGGACAGAGGGGTGTGGTGTTCCCTGATGAGGCGCCGCAGAGACACGTCACCCTGTGCCCCTGTGAGTTCGTAGAGCCAGATGGACCCTGGGGAGGGGGTGTCCCTGTTGTACCTTCTAAGGAATCTCTAGTTTTAATGTCCTCTTTAATTCAAGAGGGTTTTTTTAAAAAAATTCTTTATTCCTCTTATTTTCTAGTTAACTCCTAGTATTATTGCGTTGAGGCTAGGTAATGTCCTGTACAATTTTTCACTTTGGGAAGCTTATTGGCCAAGAATTATTCCCTGGATATTTGCAAAAGCAATTGTAGTTCTGCAGGACAGGGGGTTTGATGTAGATCAGTCAAATTAAGCTCCTAGGTTGTGCTCCGTTTCCTGTCACGTTCCACGTGTCTTGTCTAGACTGTCAGATCTCAAGAGACGGGCTTACGCTTACCGGAATGACTCCACACGGACAGTTGTCTTCATATATTTCAGTTGTTCTTTCAGCATGTAACTGGATGTTTTGGGTGCTTTAGAGTTTTTGTCGGTATAAAAATCCTCTCTTGTGTGTGTATTTAATGTTTTTGATCGTGAATTTTACTTTCCTGATAATCCCTTTATCGTCTCCCTTTCTGGGCCACTTTGCTGTAGTTCTATTTCATGAAAACAGTGTCTAAGGGATCCTTCTCCTGGGCCACAGCCCCCCTTTCTGGGTTTCTCATGGTTGATGTAATAACATGTTTGGTTGGTTTTATCTCTGCCCTTTTGTTTGAAGACTTTGCTTTTCATGCCTTCTTGTCGCACTTTCCTCCTTTATGATTTGGAAGTTCAGCCGCCCACCGAGGCTGTAGCCACTTAGCTGTTAGCTTCAGACAAGGGGAGAACTTTTGAGCTTATCTCAGCCCAGAGCCACTTCCTCCCTCTTCCAGCCGTAGCCACGGGGCAGTGAGTGTTCCTTGAGGAGTTTGAGTTTTGTATTGTTGAAGCTGCCAGTCTTGGTAGGCATTTTTGTGTTGTTCAGGATATCCAATGTGTTGGGTTTTTTCCCAGCGTTTTGTTCGTGTGGTTTTGATTTTGTGTGTTTAATGCTCTGATCTGTGGGTGGCTTCGGGGCACGGTGAGAGCCCGGGTCTCAGGCCCCCACCCCGGTCACATTGTCACATTGCGCAGAGTCCCCTTCTCTGGAGGTGGCATGTTATTGTGTGTGCTCGTGGGTTTGGGTGGATGGCAGCGGCTGTGAGTGGTGTGGCTGTGTCTGGGAGGCCCCCACCCTCATTCCAGCTGCCCCTTCGTTCACATTTCACTCAGCAAACACATGCACCGTGCCTTTAGCACACTGGACACCCTGCCATGGCCTTTGCGCGTTGACCTTTTCCAAGAACTGAAAACACGGATCTGATCATGCTGCTTCCTGGCCTGCAGACTCCCGAGGGCTTCCCGGTTTCACAGAGTGAGCCTAGGGTGCCACGTTGGAGTCCGGCAGGCTGGACTGGGAGTATTTCGTCTCTAGCCTGGCCCTGTCCTGCATCCTCCTGGACGGTCCCTGAGATGCCTTGCTGGTCCCCTCTGTGAAGCATGTGTGCACCCCGGGCCTTCGTCCTGCTCCTCTGCCCGGCCGGACCCTCGTCCTCAGCTCTCAGGCTAAATGTCACGGGCACACACACCCCGTACTCCCCAGTTGCTCCCCCTCCATCCCCAAAGTGTTTCTGCCTTAATTCTAGCTGCATTGGTCAAAACTCAAAACACTTGTAAATGCTGATGCTGAAGGACAGACCACCAGGGTGTCTTGCATTTAAGGGGCTTCTTGGCCTATCTCTAAACCTTGGCCCAGCTTCTCCTCACTCTTGGCCCAGCTTCTCCTCACTCTGTGCGTCAGAATCACCTGTGAGGGTTCAAAATATCACATGGTCCCTCTCCTAGAGATTCAGCTGGCCTGGGGCCATGGCCCCCAGCTTTTTAATTTTAAAAAGTATCCCAGGCGACTCTATGTCCGAGATTGAAAATGACCAGTTTAGAGTTTCTCCCACTGGAATACGTGTCTTGAGTGATAGCATTTCTGAGATCGTGGTTTTTCAAAACTTTGGGTGGGCTTCAGTCTTTTTATTGTAGGGGTAATAATGCCTTAGTAACAGTGGCACATACTGCAGACACGTAGAAAGTGAAACGTGAGTCACTCCTTTGTTGGAGCAGCTACTCCTCAGCCGGGCCTTGAGTTCCCCAGGCTAATTCCGTCTGATGTGGCGTGTTCTGCTGACTCCTGTAGCTTAGGTTTCCTCGTGTGTGTTCCCAGATGGGACTCACTCTCCTTTTCTCTTTTGTTTATCAGCTCTGGAGATGGGGATCACTCCGTTGCCTCACAAAGCAATTGGAGAGGGGGTTGGCTTTTGTTTCCTTAACTGCCTTAGAACTGCTATGTGGGTTATCCAGCCCGAATTGAGGAGGTAGACGTGGGGACTGCTGCCGAGTGTGTTGCCAGACACAGATTTCTTCAGAAACTCTGTGAAGAAAACAAAATAGGCTACTATATGTAGCTCCCCTTTCTATTCTTTAAAGCTTTTAATTAGGGTAAGAGGCATATAGTGTAGATTTTTACCATCTTAACCATCGTTATAAGCAGTTCAGTGTGTTGTGTCACAGAATCTCCAGAATGTTTTCATCTTGCACAGCTGAAACTCTCTACCCATGTCCCCCTCCCCCGTTCCCTGGCAACCCCCATCCCCTTTCTGTGTCTGTGACTTTGACCACTCCAGGGGGTCATACCGAATCATACGGCTTTCGTCTTTCTGTGACTGGCACATTCCACTTAGCAGAGTGTCCGCAAGGTTCCCCCTGCTGTGGCATATGTTACATTTTAAGGCTGAATAATAAATATTCCATCATATGTTTATATCCTATTTTGTTTATCCATTCATCTGTCCAGGAACATGTGGGTTGCACCTCTTGGCTGCTGTGAGTAATGCTTCTGTGAACAGGGCGTGTGCACACAATCTCTTCCAGACCCTGCTCACAAGTCTTTTGAATATGTACCCAGAGGTGGAATTGCTGGGTCCTATGGTAAATCTATTTTTAATTTTTTGAGAAACCCCCATATTGTTTTCCATAGCAGTCACTGCATTTTACATTTCCCCCAACAGTGTGCGAGGATTCCAGTTTCTCCACGACCTCGCCAGCATTTGCCATTTTCTGCATTTCTGGGAGTAGCTGTCTTGATGGCTGTGGGGCGATACCTCCTTGCAGTTTTGACTTGCGTCTAATGATGAGTGATGCTGAGCATATATATGCTCGTTGTCCGGCCTCCCTTTTTAAACAGCATTTATTAACGTCGACTTTGTGTAAAGCTTTTCTGCTCAGCTTTTTTCTTTATAGGTACAGAAACTACTTACAATAAAAATGAAAACTCAAGTGAATTGTAGATATCATGCCTTTTCTCTTCTTGCACATTTGCTTGGGGAGCTTAATTTGAAAAGACCACATACAAGGAGGAGTTCCTCCCATGGAAAGTGGGACCAAGCCTTCCTCCCAGCGTTAATCTTCCCCCTTGCAAATTGTTTAAAGAGTCGACCTAGTTAAAGTATGTGGTGATGAGTAAACAAAACATAAGCATCCCTGTGCAGACCTGAAGTCTGAGACTAGACGCCTCCCGGTGACTCTAAAGCATGGCCAGTGCATGTCATTTTATTTGTTTATGACTAATGCATGTGTATACAGAGAAGATTTAGGAAATACAGCCTGTAGACAAAATTAAAAATCCTCTGACTGCCTATAACTCCATACTGTGAGATAAATCACACAGACGCGAGTTTTAAAATGGGGTCATTCGTGCTCAGCGCTGCAACCTGCCGCCTCCACCGGGCAGTCCCCACCCAGCTGTTCCCCATCCAGCTGCTCACCCCTCTCCGAGGGGGCTGGTAGAGTGCTGTCCCCGGGGGGAATTGCTTTCTGTGCGGCTTTCTGACCCCTCCTTGATGGGAGGCAGTAGTTCACCTGCCCTTGTGCACTCACGGTTCTAACATTTCCCTTTCAATCTTCTCTTCCAAGATTGGAATTTCAGCAGCATCTCTAAGCAAGATAGCTTCACTTTGCAGAAGTAGTTCCGGCACTCTGTCCTGAAATCAAGTCATTGGGGAGTTATTGACCGACCACCTTTTACATAGGAGTCTGAAAGCGACCTCCCTTTCTGGGGAAGTCGTACACGATAAACACCCTCTTGAACAGACCATGAGTGCTTTCTCTTCACGTAGCACAGCTGCAGGCTCCCGGAAAGCCCTTGTCTCTTTTGTGAAGCCTGTATTTTTGGGGGGCTGCAAGGCTGTTCTGCTGACATGGAATGTAAGCCAATCTCCAAGTGCTTTTCCAGGTCTAGCAGGTCAGAGGAGAAGTTTCCAGAACTCATCGGCTTCTCACCAGCCTCTGGATGAAAATTGTCATCTAGAGATACATGGCGATCGTTAGCTCCATCCCTTTTTGCTGCCCCCTAGGTTGCTGCATTTGGCGGAGTGGGTTGGGGGAGCTGCCCTGTGGGCCCACTGCCCTGAAGCCAACAAGGATGCTCAGAGTCCCACTTCTGGATGTCCTGAGCCCTCTTGGAAGCCCCAGGAAGCATCCGGAATGTTTAGCTTCTGACTTGGCCCTTAAGCTCTTGCCTTGGTGCTGGGCTTGGTGTATCACTGAGATTGGGGGGCCCCGTTCCCCAGCTGCATTTTACAGTACCGCTTAGATGCAGCCCAGAGCCCAGGGCATTGACAAGGTTTCTTAGCTCAGAAAAAGCCAGGGATCCAATGCAAGCTTCTCCAGCTCCTCTCTGCTTCTTCCCTCCCCTCTGTGTCCTGTCTGCTCCCTGGCTGGTGGTGGTGGTGGCGGTGGCAGTGGCGGTGGCGGGGTTCTTTTTGGCCAAAGGTGGGAGGAGGGGAAGGACTCTGAGCTAGTCAGTGCGTTCACACTGGGGTGTTGTGGTCCATGCATCACCACCGCAGGCCCTGCCTGCCCGTGACAAGTGGCGATTTGTAATGGGGATCGTAACAAAACTCAGCCTGATCAGAGGCATGTGTGAAGTGTGCCCTGCACACGCCTCAGTCCTGTCCCGGGAGCAGGCCGGAATCCGGCAGCGAGCAGCTGCTTCACAACTCCGGGAGTTCCAGGAGCTGGAAAGGGGAAGGCTGGCATGGAGTGTATTTCTCTGAATTAGTCTGGTGCAGGAATTGAATGTTCCTGGTGGAGTCGAGCAGGTGGAGAGCTGGGGTTGGGGGCTGGGCAATTTGTTCTTGGTTAGGTTGTTATCCCGCAACAAATTGGTTTCCTGCCTCTGAAATGGTAACAGCAGCACAGGCCAGCAGAGGCAGCGCCCGGTTCACGGTGCTCTACCTGGACCCACCACCACTCTCCCTTTTGCAGGTGGAGACGCCAGGCCCAGGGAAGCTCGGTCACTTGCTGAGGTCGTAGCGACAGAACTCGGGCCCAGCAGTCTGGGTGCACCTAAGCAGTCCTTCCCATCCAGCGTCTGAACCCCATTGTCTACTGGGGCTTTCCTCCACACCTCACCTGGGCAACTCATGCCTAATTCTAGAATCCTACCCGTGAGCCAGGCGCTGTAAGCCTCTTCATTCAGCATATGGGGAAACTGAGGCACCGAGCAATTCACCCAAGCTTTGGGAGTCAAAAATTAAACAAAAGTAGTTTGACCGAGAAGAGTATTTGATCTTAGCTCTCCCTGCCCCCAGAGGCTTCCCTGCTTCTCTGCTTAAGAGAGGGCGTTTCTTTCCTCTGGCCTCATTCTCCTGTCTGCCAGCCCGTTCCCAAGTCCCTACAGAAACTCCTAAGTGAAGGCTGACCCCAGAGCGCAGGGGTCTGCAGCCAGGTTCAGTGCTTGGGATGTGTGTGAGGCTGCATCTCCCAGGCACAGGGCCCACTGTCACCCACAGACCCCACATTCCCCACGAAGAGCAGCTCCTGCAGGGGCCAAGGTCACTCCAGCACCAACCACCTGGCCAGGCTTAAAGGGCCTAGGCAGGGCACGTAGTATCTGGGCCCTTCTCCTAGAAATTGCCTTTTTATAAACGCAGGCCAGGTTTTCACCTTTATTTATTTATTTAGTCACTCCAATTTTAAACTCGTGTTGAGCTTACAGTTAGCTGGTAGTTCTCAGTAGCCAACTTAAATCCTTGTGGGGTGACAGGGCAGGGGTGTGCAAGGTGAGAAGGCCTCTCTTACACGTGGCTGCCTGCGGTTAAGCCAGGGCAACTGCCCCTTGGACCTGTGCTTCTGGTTTTGTACTGAGTGGGCAGTGAGCAGAGAGGGAGCGCGGGGCCTGGGGAAGGGGTTGAGAGAGGCTGGGCCAGGTGAGCAAGGTCGGCGTCACAGCGCTAAGTCAGGTTGATGGTATCGGTGATGACCAGGGCATGTCCCCTCCATGGTCTTCCTCTAAATAACACATAACCGCAGACTAATCGGGAGAAAAACGTTAGACAAATCCCGGCCGAGGGGTATCTTACAACATACCTAACCAGTCCTCCTCCAAACTGTCAAGGTCATCAAAAACAAGTGATTTCTGGGGAAATGTCACAGCTAAAAAGATATGACAAGGAAATGTCATCTGGTATCCTGGGTGGGCTCCTGCAACGGAAAAAATGACCTTAGGGAGAAACTAAGATGTGAATAAAGAATGGGCTTTATTCTTTGATAATAACATAGCGACATCAATTCTGACAAACGTACCACACTCATGTAAGATGCTCATGGGGAAACTGGCCTGGCCCTGTGTGCTCATGTCTGCCTTGTGTGGTGTGACCACAGCTGGTGTCTGAATCCCAGTGCCTGGGGCAACACGTAGCACCCCTACCAGGGAGGAGCGCTGGGTCCCACACCCTGGCCAGCACCCGCCCTTCTCTATGAAGCCTCGCTGGGTGGGCCACGGCGTCGGGCTGAGGCCTGTCTCTCTTCCCTGGTGTGTTCTTTGTTCTTTCTGGCCGTTTGGAGATGAGCCGCTCTCCCGGCCTGTGAGGAGCTTCTAAACACAGACACGGATCATCTTTTTGCCGAGTAAACCTGAGAAACGGAGCAGAGCGGCGGGGACAATGGTGCATTATTAAACTGCTCTGAAATTCAGAGCCCAGAGCAACAGGCTTTGGAGCGACTGGCAGGTGTCGGACCCGGGGCCAAGGACCCCACTAATCCCGTTAGCGGCTTAGGGCTGGCAGATGGAAAACAGAATGAGATTGTCTCTTCTCCAAAGATGGCTGATTAAAGTATGTACGAATATTCACCGGCACGCCAAGGTACCCGCTCTGTTGGATGTTTTCTGCTTATGCAATTAGTCAGTGCACAGAGAGTGAACCCCACACGAGGAAAGTAACTAAACACGCGTGTGCACGTGCACACACAGGGTCCCTGCACTTGCCTTTCTGATCTCAGGCGAGAAGGGTGTCACCAGGGTTTTGCCCTTCTGCTGCCAGTTGCAACTCCGTCTCTCCCAGATGGTCTGTTTATATTTTGGCATTTCCTCACCCCATCTGGAGGAGAGTTACATTTACTCATTCATTCATTCGACAAGTATCTGGCAGCCTGCACAGCAGCGTGTGGGTGCCGAGGCCTGGGTGAAAATGCAGGGTCCCCACCACTGCTGTCCCTGCAGGGCTAGGTGTCTGTTCCCCGCCCTGCTGGCCGTCTGTCCAGCACTCTGTGCTCGCTGACCGGTGCAGTGAACTCTGGCTGGGCTCCTTCCTTGCTGCAGGCATCATGTCTCTCCTTTAAGCCTGCGTAGAAAGTTCTTTTGTCCGGGCAGCAGTGGCATGATTGAATCACTGCCGTGGCCAAACAGGATGTGGTTCTGGGAGACTCCCAACTTCCAGCAATCGATTGTCGTTGTTTTCGGCGGCCTCCAGAGGGACAGACCCCCCAACAATAGGGTGCTTCACGGTCCTGGAGGGGAGCCCTGGCCCAGTGAAGAGAGACCGGGTTCTGCAGCATTCACGGCCTGTGTCGGAAACTGAAGGGCAGAGGTGGGGCGAGCTCCTGGAGTCACTCTCCAGCCCGGAGGAAAGGCTGAACCTCCCGGAGGAAAATCTTTAGCACCAGGTAAGTCTGGAGGCCTTTTGAATTCAGTTTGGCAAGGAGGGAGAGCAGGATTTCTGGGTGGTGGCCCTGCTTCTGGGTAGGAGCTGGTCTGTTTCTTTGCAAGGCATGGCGGGCAGGAGGCGGGGATGCCCCACAGGAGTCCTGCAGGGTGCAGAGCACCTGTCCTCACTGTTCCGGGGGTGCCAAGGGGCCAAGCCATGTAGTCCCTAAACTCTGAGTAAATACAAACAATATTTGAAAATATTTGGGGATGATTAAAGAATCACAGCAACAACGAAGATTCGTCCAGATTTGTGTAGCCACAACCCAGGCCAGGAAATGGGACGTCACCTTTATCTTTAACATTCACTGTGCTCCTCCAATCTCAGCTTATTCTCATCTACTGTGTTTATCTACTATACCTGAAGTATTTAAGGTATATGGTACTGAGCTTTGTGGTTGTCCTTCCCTACTGTGTTTTAGTTTTATTACATAGGTTCTGTTCCTAAGGAACATCAGTTGTTTTTCGTGTTTTCAACTTTTATATAAATTGGACCACACAGTTTCCATTTGTGGCCGCAGACTCAGTAATCCACACCTGGTGTGTGTGCTCCCCTCCGTTTGATGTAAGCTGGGCTGCAGCCTACTTCTAACTAATAGAATTGATCAGAATTGATGGTGCCTCTGGGTGATTAGGTTACATAAGATTGTGTTTTCTTCCTTGATAACAGACTGTCTCCCTTGCTGGCTTTTGTGGGGCAAGCGGCTATACAGAGGGGCCCACGTGCCATGGGCATTGGTGTTGTCCCACCAACAGCCAGCACGGAGTTGAAGTCCTCCGTCCCATGCCCACAGGGAACTGGATGCTGCCAGCAACTGGATGAGCTTGGAGACTCTCCCCAGTTGAACCTTAAGATGAAACCCCAGCCTGGGCCAAGACCTTGATGGCAGCCCTGTGGAGACCCTGAAGAGGGCCACACCTGGATTCCTGGCCTATGGAAACTGTGAAATAATAAATGCCTGTTGTTTGGGGAGATTTGTTACACAGCACTAGGCAGCTAATATGTATTCTTCCAAGAGTTCTTTTTTGGCTAAACATTATGTCCTTGTGGTTCATCTGTGCTGATACGTATAGCTGTAGTTTATCCACTGTCACTACTATGTCGTTTCCCATTGTAAGTTCCCCCGTATCTGAGGAGGATACCTTCCAAGACCCCCAGTGGATGCCTGAAACTTCTGGTAGTACTGAACCCTGTATATACTGTGTTTTTTCCTATATATACATCTTCTGATAAGGTTTAATTTATAAATTAGGCATCATAAGAGATTAACAACAATAACTAGTAATAGAACCGTTATAACAATATATTGTAATAAAAGTTATGTGAATGTGGTTCTCTCTCTCTCTCAGAATATCTTACTGTGCTATACTCACCTGCTTTGGGACCAAAGTTGGCCGAGGGTAACTGAAACCGTGGCATCCTGTGTCAGGGGCGCTACTGTATGTTAGTGCCCTAGTTTACTTACTCCTGCTCCTGAACAACAGCCCTTTGCCGTCACAGACCACACTTGCTGTGAAGGTCTTTGTGAATGACCTCCAGCTCAGTGTGCACCTGTTTGCCAGGGAGCGCACCTGGGCACCGGCTCCCACAGCGGCGTTCAAGTTCGCCCAGGTTCCCCCACGTCCTCACCGCACTCGTCATCGCCTTCACTAATTTCACTCCTGGTGGGAGTGAAATGGTATTTGATTTGTTTTTCACTTGTGTTCTGATTATTAACCACAAGCTAATTTATTGACTGTTCTGGTTTCTTCCCATGTGAAGATCCCTTTCATGGGTTTTGCCCATTTTTCTTACTGAGTTGTAGGAGTGCTCTGAATTTTCTAGAAAATAATCCGTTCTTAGTTATGAGCACTACAAATGTTGCCTCCTAGTTTGTCCCTTGCCCTGTGGGCTTTTAAAATCAAATGAGGCACATTCTGAATCCTCTGTCCCACATGGTGGGGATAATTTGCACAACTGTGCTTTCGAAGTGTTCCCGGTCCCGGCCTGTGTACCCTCGCCTCTGGGCCCCGGCTCTGTTTGTCCTCATGGCTTGGCGCAGCCTTCCTGAGGCGGAGACTGCTCAGCGCTCTGTTCCTTCGTCGGCGGCGCGCCCGCTGGTCTGGGAGTGCCTTCCTGTTCAGATAGCTCCTTTCAGCCTCTTAGTCACTTTGGAACATCGTGCAGTGAGTCAGCACAGGACCCGGAGCCCAAGGACCCCATGGCCAGACCAGCAAGCGTGAAATCCCAGTTCTGGGCTCTGGAGGTGGTTGCTGACTGCAAAGGAATTCGTGGTCTGCGAGGATCTGGGGAGAATTGGCCCCTCATGTTTAGATGGAATGCGTTCCTGGAGAAAGTTAAAATTAGAAAAAGCTGCTACATTTCCTGCCATTCAGTCGCAGTTGACGGGTGTTTGTTTGCACAAGGATTCTTTGGGAACAGTCTATACTGGGTCTCTGGTGGAATGTGAGGTGAAGTCATGATTTTGGGGATGGAGGTGAGCTGTTGCCATGGTGAGCTTTGTTGTGGGAGTCACAGCTTTGTTTCTGAGTTCTTGCAGAGTTATACCGGAATGGAAAATGTTATTGAAACAATCCCTTGTGGTAGTTAGCAAGAAAATTTTTATTTATTTATTTGTTTTGGAAAGCAGCTCGTTAATGGGGAGCAAATATCACGGAGCACATCTCTGATAGTGACCTTAGTGAGTCTGCCGCTCGCCTCCTCCCATCGCTCCTGTGAGGCTGGAGTTCTTGGGAAACCCGGTCAGACTGGCACAGCCAAGAGGGGTGCCAGGTTTTGCAAGTGAAAATACAAGACATCCGGGAGGATTGGGGACATACACCAGAAAATCATGTGTTGTGTACCTGAAATTCAAATTTAACTGGGTGTTCTGGATCTGACCTGGAGACCCCCAGTTCCCCTGGCTGCACTTTGCAGCCCTCCAGCCTGGTCTCTGGGGGTCCCCAGGCCTCTCCCACGTGAGAAGGGGTGTTGCCTACTCTTGGCTGGCTGGTGGCAGCAGTGGACACGTGTGGCTTCTGGGTTTTGTTCACTTCCCTGTTGGGACACCTCCTCGTGCCCGTGTTGGGCCGGTGGCTGTGGGTCACTGTGTGCCCATTTTATGGATAAGGAATGGAGAGACGTGGAGGGTTAACAGCCTGTCCAGTACCATGCAGCTGGCCAGTGATAGCATTAGGGTTTGAACTCTTGGTCTGTAAGAATCCAAGCCCAGGAGCTGGAGGGCACAGGAGAAATGTAAACATCATCTTTCCTGGAGAGCAAAGGTGATTGTCAGAAAGTCACCCACAAGGAGGAAGTGCAGTGGGACTGTGAGTGTGGGCAGGGAGGGCTGTCACTGAGACCTGGGCTTTGTGGAAGCCCCCGTGTGAGCTGGGCTTTGAAGGAGAGGCAGGGAGGGGATTAAGGAGGCCTTCCCTGCAGTAGGAAGAATGGGAGGAGGTGGCATGTGTGTAGGAGAGTGTCAGGGTGCGGCGGCTGACCTGGCCGGAGTGAGGATTTACCAGTGGACGCTGGGGAGGCTGGACACAGAGGTAGGGCCAAACTGAGGAAAACCCCCAAATAGAGCAGGGAAGCCTGGCTCCAAAAGGGGCGGAGCAGGGCGCTTGGTGTTCAGAAGCCGGGTATGCTGCACTGAAGGTGAGGTGGTGGGACCATAAATTTGGTGGAGGGGTGTAGCTGAGACCAGCTGGGAGGCAGTGGATCAGTGGATCCCAAACCGGGCTGCATATTACGGGTACCTGAGAAGCTTGCTTTTCTGTTCCGGCAACAGGAACTGTTCATGCGGCATGTTACTGTGTGCGGGGCTCAGGCTTAGGGGCTGGGAACGCAGCAGTGAGCAGCACAGGTGCATTCCTGCCCCGAGGACCACTTTTTCAGCTTGTTGGACATTGGCATGCTGGACACAGGGGACTTCTAGAGCAACCTCTGCAAGGTGCTTCTCCTTCTGCTTGTCCACGCACTGGGTTTGAGAACCTCCGAGTCTGCATCCTTCATCTGCATCTGCACCTGTGCTTTATACCGACCCTAGAAGTCATTCATTCGACACACCTTTACCCAGCCTGCTGTATCCCAGGTGGTTCCAGGTGCTCAGCTGAACAGGACACAGCCCTCGTCTTCGTGGAGCGTTTATTCTGGCGGGAGAGAAAGGAAATAAGTGAATGATCGATAAAAGCATGTCCAGAGTGGTAGATGAGCCCCGGTGAGGGAATGAGTGGAAAAGGTACACTGTTTTTGATGGAGTGTGTGGTCGGCTGAGTAACCCCTCCACAAAAAAAGAAGATATTTGTATCCTAATCTCCATCACCTGTGAGCGTTACCTTATTTGGCAACAGGGACTTTGCAGATGTGATTAATTTAGGGATCTTGAGATGGGGAGATTACCCTGGATTGTCCAGATGGGCCTAAATGTGATGACAAGTGTCTTTGTAAGAGGGAGGCAGAGCGAGACCTGGCCACAGAGGAGAAGGCCCTTGTGACTGACGTGCTTTGAAGATGGGGGCGGGGCCGCGAGCCCGGACCCAGGTGCCCGCTAGAGCTAAAAGGGGCAGGGAGACAGATTCTCCAGAAGGAGCCTCCAGAAGGAACCAGAAGGAACCAGCTCTGCCAGAACTCTTGACAGATTTCAGATTTCTGGCCTGTGGAATTGTAGGAGAATAAATGTGTTTTAAGCCACTAAATTTGTGGCAATTTGTTACAGCAGCAATAGAAAAGTAATGCGCTAGTGCCCCCTTATCCTTGGGAGATATGTTCCAAGCCCTGTGGAAATTGTTTTTCTCCTGTGCATACATACCTGTGATAAAGTTTAATTTGTAAATTAGGCACAGGAGGAGATTAACAACAATAACTAATAATGTAATAATTACAACAATATACTGTAATAAAAGTTATGTGAATGTGGTTCTCCGTCTTTATTTTTGGGATTTTCCATTTAGTATTTTTGGACCACCTTTGATGCGGAGGGCAAAACCGCAGACAAGGGGGACCACCAGCCGCAGGGGGGATTTGAGGAGGTGATGTTGGGGCAGAGCCCTCTGGCACATCGCAGGGTCGGCTTCCCTGGTGACACGTGGGCTGGGACCATGGAGCCTGAGCCCAGATCCGGGCCCCGCTGAGGGTCAGGAATCCCTTGGGAACAGTGAGCTCTGCCAGCCGCCCTCCACCTGGAAGCGATCCACAGTGAATTTATATATTTTTAATGTAAAAATGTCAGTTGAGATATAAATAACCTTTGCTTTTCTCCAGATTTAGTTGAGCATGAATGTCTCTTATTAATGAAACGACATATTTGCTTGGCTTTCTAAATTGGGAGTTTCTAATAATACAAAACAGCCCACTGGCTTGGGCTAGAACTCGCCGGGATGGCTCATTTTTGTCACTCAGCCTAATGTTTGTGTCTGGCCAAGAGCCCAGCAGTCCAAGCCGGTTTCACATTTGCCACCTGTTCTGGTTTGCGACCCCCGAAAGCAGAGCCTGAGACAAGGACTTGTGTGCTGATGTTTTTGGGGAGGTGACCAGTCCCAGCAAGCGAGAGTTGGTACCAGGAGGGTGAGATAAGGGAAGAGGGAAAGCAGATCCAGGGTGAGCTGTTGAGCTGAGGACCACCGTGACTGGCTGCTGGGGCTCCATCGTGCTGAGGACCCTCCAGAGCAGCAGTCCCCAACCTTTGTGACACGAGGGACTGGTTTCGTGGGAAACAGCCTTTCCACAGATGGAGGGAGGCAGCGGCGCCACCTCAGCTCCTCAGGCGTCGGATTCTCATGGGGCGCACGCGACCTGGATCCCTTGTGTGTGCAGTTTGCAGTTTGCAGTGGGGTTCAGATTCCTCTGAGGGTCTCATGCTGCTGCTGATCTGACTGCGGTGGGGGCCTCGGGTGGCGATGGAGCAATGGGGAGTGCTGTGGGTGCAGGTGGGGCTTTCCTCACTGCCGGGCTCACCTGCCTGGCACACCTGCCATTCGCCTCCTGCTGTACGGCCTGGGGGTTGGGGGCCGCAGCTCTGGAGGACCAAGAGAATATGCCTTGGAATTGTCCCTCTGGCAGTGGGCAGTCTGGGGCATTGATCCCAGGGCTGCCCCGGCAGGTATTTCTCTGCAGCCTATACTCTCTGTCCTGCAGGCCGAGCCAGGGCTCTCAGCCGTGGTGTGCTGGGGTATGACACCCACCATTTGGAGAACATCTTGACAGTGCGGCGACGAGAGTAGCTGATTGTACAAGCATCCACTATGCCGTCGCCTTCTATACGTCCTTACTTTGTGCCTGTTATAAGAAAGGCGAATATTTTGGCTCCATCCACCAAGAGTTGAGACAGCTACCAAGGTCTGCCCTAATGACTACAAACCATCCGTGTGGTAGAAGATGTTAGAAGAACATCAGAAAACATCAAAATCTGTGGAGAGTGACAGGGAACACAGAGATGACAGGCATCTCACCTGGACAGGGGTTTGTCACTACTTTCTACGTAGCATCCTCCTTGGGGTATGCTCAGATCCCAGCCAGCCCAAACTGGCCCCTTCTCTGATGCACGAGTCACTTCACTCCATCCAGGGCTTGTTTCTCTATCTGGTTCTCCACTTACGTGAGCAATGTGATGTCTTGGAGTCTTCCGCTTTTTATTTTGTCTTATATTTAGATACTTGCTTTCTCTTCCAACTTCTAGAGTGCAGGACCCGGGTTTTTATTTCTCTTACCAGTCTCTCTGTACTGTACAAGGAGTGGCAATTTGCAGGATGACGGAGTGATGGGTCGACATTCTTTAATCTCATGTCCCTGTAAGCTAAGTAAGCACCAACCATGAGACCTTAAGCTGTGTTTATAGTTGTGTTAGCCTTTCATGCCTAATTTATGGTTGCTGATGACAAAGGGAAGAATAAATAAATATCTAGAGCAGTCACCGGGTGGAGAGACTAATCCATGAGGCTCCGATGGCTCTGTTTGGGGGTGAGGGATAGTAGACAGAAACTGCCTTTCATGTCCCCGGATAACCACCTGGACTGGTGTCTCACGGGGACCTGAACTGCAGCCAGGAGGTTGTGGGATCGCTAAGGGAAATGACTTTCCATGTAGCTGTGCCCTTTGGCCAGCCCTGCTCGTGGGATGGGAGATGTTGGTCACCCAACCCTGTGACCACCAATTGAAACATCTCCCAAAATGCAGCCACTCCAACAGGCAGCTGGCCATCAGACTGGCCTGTTTCAAGTTTGCATTTAAAAAAAAGAAACCACGTTTTTTTTTTGAAGATTGCATTTTTTTAAATGTCTTGTTTAAAAAGTAAGATGTTCCTCGAAGCTGGGGACTGCCTTGTGTTTCCGGGTAACATATTGCACTCATCTCAGCAAGGAGGTTTAGAAACCAAGGATTCGTTTTGGGGAAATAAGATACAGAATGGTCTTCTGCTAACTTTACTCAGTCTTGGGCTTCCACAGATGCTCCAGTGACTCCCTTTCTGACCCAGTCTCTCTGCATGCTTCGAGGGCAGGACTTGTTATCTGAAGGGGGTGGCCTGTGATACGCCATCAGATTAGTGAATGATAAATCACTCGATGCTCTTATAAAGCAAGCATTCCGCGCGCTGCTCTGCGCTTTGGCTAGGTTTTCTAACACTCTGGCAGTAAGGTGGGGGCCCCCGTGCAAAGCTGAATATTGAATAAGAGGGCTCTCAGTGTGCGATGAGTCGGGCGTGGAGGGGAATTTGGGTCAGTGTGAAAGGCTGACTTGGTGGCTCCGGCCTGCGTTTTCCCTCTGGCCTCTTCACTGTTGCAAAGGTCGGAAGTTGCCGGGGTGAAGAGTTGACTGGCAGGAAGGAGAATCCAAGAAGTCAGATGGCTGGGATGCCCTGCCAGCCCCGTCTGTCCTGGTGGTCTTCCGTCTGTGACAGCTCTCCCTGCAGTCAGGGAGGGGTGGGCACATGGCAAAGACAACTCTGAGGGAGGCGTTAGCCACCTGGGGTCCTGGAAGAAAGGAACCAGCACTCTACTCAGGGACCGTGGCGTAGGTGTCATCTCACTTATTACCGACGGGAGAGGCCAAGTAATTCCCTACCCACCCAGCGTTGAGGAGGAGGGATAAAACTTGCCCATGGTCACAGCATTCAGTGGCAGAGCCAGGATTTGAGTCCAAATTCAAATCAGATCTGAGTCTTCAACACACCGAGTTTTTCCAAGTATTTTCAGCCCCCTCAAGATATGTTACAAAGCGTAAATTCTTTCAAGACTCAGTCACCAAACTCTTCTTGATCTGATTCTAGGCAGGATTTTTAACTTCTTCCTGCTTTTAAAGACTTGGGAGGTTTTACACCCTGCCATGAAGAAGGAAAGAAGGAAGGAAACGCAACGCTGGAACCCAGTCTGGTGTTTTATGCCCTCACTGGTAAACATCCTGTCTCACTGCCCCTGTTTTGTGTTCGGATTGCTTTCCTGGTCTTTGCCGTCACTCTGTTTATCAAGGTTGCTGCTGTTGGCTTTGTAAGTACGCTGGGTTGTGGTCCCAGCTTCTCACTTTTTGATCTCGGGTGAGTCTTTGAAACCCAAGTCAGCCTCAGTTCTCCCACCTGCAAATGGGAATGATGATACCTGTCTTGCCCACCCCACAGGGTTGTGAAAAATAACCAAGGGATTCAGTGGGAAAGTACATTATCAGCTGGGATACGTCATACCAGTGGCTTTCAGTGTGTGGCCCCTGACGTCACCTGGGAACAAGTTAGAAATGCACATTCCCAGGCTCACCCCACACCTGCGGAATCAGGAACTCGGGGTGAGTGCAGCAGTCTGTGCTGTAATACCCCCCTAGGTGAGTCTAGGACACACTAATGATTGAGAACCACCATCTCATTCAAACAGTTTCACAAGTATTTCGTGAAGTTTCTGCTATGTATTTGGCACTATGTGTCTGGTGTTTCATGTTTCAAAGAAGAAAAAGACAGAGTGCCTGCCCTCAACATGGTCTATGTGCTAGTAGAAAAAGTAAAAGAAGAAAAACCCATGTTCATTGGATATACTCTCCCATGGGATGGAAAGCCCTGTTTTACAGTCGATGGAAACAAAGTCCAGAAAAGCTAGGTAGTTTAGAAAAGGTCAGGGAGCTAGCCTGAAATGTGACCCCACACATTTGACTCACGGTAATATCCCGAGTCCTCCGTTTACTGGGACGTCTCCCCATGTAATCACGAGAGACGGTTACAAGGTCAGAAGCAGAGCACAGGACTCTACCTTGAGAAGTTCTTCTTCATTACCTTTCAAGTGGTGATTGTTGAAATGTTGGATTAAAACCTTTAGCCCTGCTGGTGGAGCCTTGAAGGTCCATATGTAATTGGTCAGTGAGCTGAAAAAGTTAGTCAAAGCCTAGAAGAATAATTTTTTTTAAATGGAAAAAGCCAAACGTACATGTATCTTCCAGTGTAACTGCTGGATAAAGGTCTTTCCTGGGTGTGGGCGTGACGACGGTGTTTCTCGTGTGGCCCGCAAGCAGGCTGCAGCACCTTTCACTTCCGGTCTGACATGGACCACCAGCTGCAGCCAGTGGGAGCAGAAACTCAAAGGGGAAGGACAAGGCAGCCTTCTGGCCACAGGTGTGGCAGGTTTGTGTGTCACCGTTCCCCGTCTTCACACACAGAGACAAAAAGGGACCTCCTTTGCCACTCTGCCAGGGAGGAAGGGCGTTCAGGAAAGGTGGCCACTCAGTGTAAGCTAAATCATCCACCTGACGCTGCACAGGTGCCAGGTGGGAGTTGCACCGTGTGTGGCATGGGTGGATAAACGTGGACGAAACCATTGTGGGTGCCCGGTTGTTGCTGGTCTTGACACCGCTCCCCCGTTTTGTGCTTAGTGTTCAATACAGGTTAAATACTGGTGTGAGGAAGGTTGCATCATGTTCCTTGTTGCTTTCTCTGTAAACTTTGAAACTTTATGTAATTATTGGAAAGGTAAATGAACTGGTTCTGTATTCCACATGAGAAAATCCAACCATACGCGTCGGGTGACATTTCAGACACTTGCGCTTGGCTGCATCACCCGTACTTGCCTAAATACTTTTTAGTATCTGTTAACAGTTTTTGTAGTGTGGATTTTTATAGCATTCAATATAAAGGCCTTTGGCCATCTACCAAAGCTTCATTTTCTCAGTTTTGTAGATTGATTGTCTCAGAGTGGAATAATCTTCCCCCATAAACGGTGAAAAACCTGGGATTAAGTTCACGCGAGTCCCTGAAATTCCAGTGCAGTCTTGGACATCACTTTGTGAGAGCTGAGAACGGACTGTGCTAACCTGTGGTGAAGGAGGTGGGCCTCACTGTGCTGCCGGAGGAGGACCAGAAATGCCTCCTTCTTTTGAGACTGGAGTCAGCTCTGGAAATAATTTTGAAATTGTTGTTGGGCTCGTTCTTTTCTCCCTCTCGGACTGCACCTTCCACTGGTTTTCTTTCCTTCACTCTCGACATCCCTCCTCTCTCGGCAAACCCTGCTGGCATCAGGCACCCAGGTGAATACCCACTGCCCTCTGGCCTGAGCCTCATCCCTCCTGGCCCTTAGCTTGTTGCAGGCTGGTAGAGAACACGGGTTGGCAAACGTTTTTCTGCAAAAAGCCAGAGAGTAAACATTGTCGGCTTTATGGGCCATAAGGTCTCTGTCCACGCTACTCCGTTGTGATAGCACAAGAGAACCATTGATGGAATGGATGGGACTGTGCGCAGTGACACTTTAGTTGTGGGTGCTGCGACTTGAATTTCATATAATTTTCACATTATGAAATACTACTCTTCTTTTGATCCCCGCCTCCCAGCTATTTAAAAATGTAAAAACATTCTGTGTTCATGGGCCATTCAAAGATAGGTGGCCAGGTTGGATTTGACCCTTGGGCCATAGTTTGCCTCTGGTATAGGACAAGAATTCTTAAGTTGAGCCTCCCTAATCTGAAAATCCAAAATCCGAAATGCTCCCACATCCAAAACATTTGAGCACTGACATGATGCCGTGAGTAGAAAATTCCACACCTGAACTCATGTGACAGGCAACAAAATATAATCAAAACTTTGTTTCATATACAAAATTATTAAAAATGTGCTATAAAATTACTTTCAGGCTACGTGTATAAGGTGTATATGAAGCATAAATGAATTTTGAGTTTAGACTTGGGCCCCATTCCCAAGACATCTCATTGTGTATATGCAAATATTCCAAAATCCTAAACAATTCTGGTCCCAAGCATTTTGGATAAACGATACTCAACCTGAATTTAGTTCTACTTTGTACTTTAGTTCTACTCCTTTGGCACTTGCGTGTGGTGGGGGTGAGGGTGGGAGAGACTCAATTCCGTCCAGCTACAGGAGATGCAGGATGCAGAAGATTCTTTGGCCCATGGACCCATAGATGTCTACTCTGGCAGCTCGGAAACCTAAGGAATAGGCCTAGGAGTTTTCCAGTTTCCCCAAAGCCATCCTAAAATGGCTTCACATCAGCTCTTCACAAACTGTGTGCTGGACCTAACTATCGGATCAGACCGTTGAGCCCATACTGAGGTTGTTGGAACAAAGAACGTTTTGTGTATTCGTTGAGATCAGGAAGCCACACGGGTCTTGCCCTGAGAGGCTCGGCCCTGTGTTGTGGCCAAGCACAGGCCGGGCTGTAGGGCATGGTGGGCGAGGAGTTCACGGAGCATTTTCAAAGCCATCATTCCCTCAACAGCCCTGAGACAGGCAGGGCTGTGAGAATTCCTGTTGCCATTTTGCAGGTGGAGCATCCGCGGTTTCATGGATTAGTTTGATCGGGCTGTTGTCAGAGAACCACAAACTGCTGGGTTGCTTGAACAATGGAAATTTATCATCTCATTGTCTCACCGTTCAGGAGGCTGGAAGTCCAGGCTCGAGTGTCAGCAGGTTCCTCCTGAGGCTGTGAGGAAGACGCTATTCTAGGCCTTTCTCCTGGCTGCAGGTGGTTACTAGCAATTGTTGGTATTTAGTGTCTTGTAGGAGCATCACCCCATCTCTGTCTTCGTGTTCACACGGCCCTCTCCCTGCGTGTGTCTCCGTCTCCCAATTTCCCCCTTTTATAAAGTCGCTTAGTCATACTGGATCAGGGCCGACCCTCATGACCTAATGTAGCTTGATCACCCCCTTAAAGACTGTATCTCCAAATAAGGTCACATTCCGAGGTACTGGGTGTTAGGGTGCCAGCATGTGAATTTGGGGGACACAGTTCAATCTGTGACATATGGAAGTGAAGGGAACAGCTGTCTTGTTGGTGACTGTCCTGGAACGAGGGTTTAGGACACAGTTGTGGTCTGTGTGTGAATGTGGTTCCCTGTCTGAATTGGTAGGGTGAGGACCAGGAGCCTCCTACCACTGATCCATTGAGCTTTCTGCCTGCTCGGGTGGGATAAACTCTGTAGCTTTGTCGTCGACTGAGGTCGTAAGCTGCACGACGGGGACATAGGTGTTGTTCTCCTTGGACTACAGGAGAGGACACCTGTGTTTGGAGCTCCTGAAGACAATGGGATCTTGCCTTCTTGGCATTGTGGTTTGTGGAGATTTCCCACAAGTTTTGGCTGATGACAATGTTGGTGTTTCTTGAAACAAACAACAAGAGAATTAAGCATTTTTTAGACTTTACGCTAACTCGATCCACCCACACTAAATCACATGGTTCTCTTTGGAGGGCTGTGAGGACTGACGGGCCCACACTGGTGTGGCGGCTACCGTGGAAGAACGGTGCTTGGCCAAAAGGTCGTGTCCCTTCCGCTCTCTTCTCAGGAAAGCTGGTCCTTGTCCAGAGACCTTGGGCTTCCAGAAAGGTCAAGTAGGAGGTGGGGAGGTGGGAAGAGGCCAGTGGTCCTGGGGCCCTTATCCATCCACCCCAGACGTCCCCAGCATGACAGTCACAGCCAGATGCCCTCCTTCCCCTGTACTCAGTGCCAAGTTGGCAGGTGGTGCGGGGGGTGCACCTGTGTCTGCCCAGGGTCCAGAGCAGGTATCTCTGAGTCAGCCTGGCTGGGCAACGCTGGGCCCTCCCACATTAGGCGAGAGGTGTGAGCTTACGCCGTCGTCCCCTGTCCAGGGAGCCTGCCGGGGATTTATGAGATGAAATACAAGTCAGCTTCAGAACCAAGGGACCATGAGTAAAGGCCTTCTACCTACAGAACCTGCCAGAATGAGTGCGTAGAAAGCTCCCAAGGGCCTGCAGGGCCCTTGTTCAAAAGCACTAGAAAAGCACTAAGGGAACGAGCACTCAAAGCTGCAGTGAGTCAGGGTGTTATAAATGCAGCCTCTCTGTTGGGAGAGAAAGAAGCCTGGCAACTTTTTGGAGTTAAGATAAGGTGGCGGTCTAGAGTGTTCAGCAAACATGTATTTTGTTCCCAGGGGTGGGAGTTGGGCAGCCTGGGCAGGGGTGAGCAGTGACAGAGATGCCTCATGGAGGCCCTTGACCACCTGCAGGTCATTTCCTGTGCTCCTGTGGGGCTGCTCTGTGGGAGCTCCATAGCCGGGGCAGTCCCCACGACAGGGGCCTCTTCCACAGCCTGACGACGTGTGGGATTCCTCTATAGCCCCACGGCAGCTGTGTTATTGCTGTCTCTCATCAATGTTGGTTAACTCTGCTGTGACAGACGGAGGCCCTGTAGTTGTGTCAGCACCGTGGGACGGGAGGAGACCCCACTGCTCAGCTGCTGAGATTATCCTGTTGCACTAACACTGCCAGTCGTTGCAGCAGAAGTAACAGCGTGTAAGGGGAGACTCAGGTTTGGGGGTGCACAATGAGCTGTCGTCACAGGCTGAGGTTTGCTGGGGAGCACAGCAGGAGGGGGCGGGAGGACAGGGCTGGGATGCAGCTCTACAAACCCCCTCGCTGACCCCACAGGAGCTCCGGCCTAGGCTGGCCTGTCACAGTGGTCACGGGGGCAGCTGGCCTGGGAAGGGGCTGACTTGACCTGGGGAGGGATCCTTCCGGGAGGCAGCTCCGGCTGGGCCCACAGGGAAGGTCCTTCTGCGCCACATTCCCACCGTGGGATTTGAGGGGGCCTGCGAGCCATGCGGCAGCGTCCACTGCTACCCTCACCTGCCATGGAAATGTGCTTAGAACGCGGCCTCCTCACTAGCGCGTGGAGCTATCCTGGAGGGAAGCATAGATGCGAGTCCTTCCCTGAACAAGACTCTGAATCTCACTTGAGTTTCCTTCCTGTCTGGCATTCCCCCCTTTCCCGGGTGCAAGGCCGGGTCCTGGGGCTCTTCCTCTGGGTCAGGAGCAGGGCGGTGCCAGGCAGGCCGTGCAGGTGTGCGGTGTGAATGAGTTTCCACCCTGGGCCTGCCTTGTGGCGGCAGCTGTGTTGTGAGCTATGTGGGGATACAGGTCCCAAACGCATGTAGAGCGGCCGCAGGAGGGAGAAGTCGCTTCTGGAAGCTTCTGGTGACACTTTCTGACCTTTACAGGAGCTGCAGGCACCTCCCTCATGGCTCTCTGTTCACATCCTCATCAGCCCAGTGTCGTCCCAGCTTGGGAAGGTCAGTTGCCATCGATGTGACGGCTCAGAAGCCTGGCACTGGCGTGTTCCCGGAACAGCCCCTTATCCCTGTTTGTTTTCAGTGAACTGCTTTCTGTTGCCACTGAGGGATCGTCCCCTCTGCTGAGGAACCGGACTGCCAGCTTGTTCTCTCCCGACAGCTGTGGGACAGAGCCCAGGTCGGCCGTCCTCGTGTGGGCACAAAGGAACCACTGTTCTCCCTAGGGAAGAGGTCACCAGGGACCAGATGGGGCAGAGAGTCCATTGGCCTCGTGGGTGCAGGTCCCCCACTGGGGCTTCGGGCACATTTGTCCTTGGCATGCGATGGCAGGAGAGGAAGCGCCGGCTGGCGTTGACGAGGGAGACCTGTGCTGGATGGTGTTCTGGGAAAGTGCTCGCGGGTATCCTCTTGGCTCCCTTGGTCCTTGCTGTCTTGGCTGGCAAGGAAATGTTATCCTCGCGTCACGTGGTGTGGCCTCCATTCGTTTGAAAACAACAAAGGAGTCTCTCCCCACCAAGTGGAAGGATTGGCTGTAATTTAACATATCCTTTGGACACTCAGGGCCAAAGAGGGGCTTTGAGAAGCCACAGCAGGGTGGGCTTCCTCTTAGGGTCTCGTTTGAATTTTAAACAATCAAATCAAGCAGGCGGCTACTTGAATTGTTTCAGGTTCTTCTTTAAATCCTTTACACTGAGGGCAGCTGCTTGGATTTTGTTTCTCCTCGGCCCACCTCTGCATGCCAGAATCTGCGTGTGCGCCAGGATGGAGAGATAGTTGGGTTGTCTGCAGTTAAGATTCAGGGCTCTCATGGTGAGGTGAGGATGCAGGAGCTTTCTGGTCCCAGGTCAGTCCTCCGCCCTAGACTTGAAATGCTTCTGCCCAGGAGCGGCCACCAGCAGGCTTTGCCTTATAAGTGCAGCCCCTTGCCCCAGAGGCTCTGGGGTGTTTGGGTTGCGGTGAAACCTACTGAAAGGCATCCACATTCCTAGCATTCTTTGGGCCTGGCTTTGGCCAGAAAGCAATGGTTTCCGAGATCAGATGGCAAGCACTGCAGCTCAGTTCTCTCTCGATAAACCTGGTAGATACCAGTGGATGGGTTGTGCAATGTGGCTCAGTGTGTGCCCATCGTGGTCTCACCTCCCTGCGCTTTGGATTTGGGGTGTGGCTTGGCCAGAGCAGGTCCCATCCTGGGCAAGGCAGGAGGAGGTTAAAGAAGGGGGCTGGCTCCAGCAGTTCCCTGGGTGGCGTGTATGTGGTTTGCTTTTTCTGGCACTGTGCCAGGATTACTGGGGCAGCAAGACATCTGGGAAGAGGCACAGGAGGGTGGGATGGGGTTCTGCCATCTCGAGATGAGCCGTGGTGGGGCCTGCCCATCTCCCTGGTGGGCACACAGGCTTGCGGGAGCCGAGTGAGGGAGGCTCGCCTCAGAGACGGCTGGTGGACCGTCACGGGTGGACACAGGTTGTCACAGCACTCACAGAGACCATCCACTGGCTGCGACACTTTGGGCCAACTTTTGTTTTGGCTTTTTTTCCCCAGAAACATAAATGCAGCGTCTTCCTAAGATTCACAGTCTGACTTACCTTGGGGCCGTGGTGCGGCACAGCTTCCTGGGATTTCGGTTTCTGTGCCCACAGTTTCGCTGGGGCCTAATTTGGTGATCTGAATGCAGTTTCCGTAACATGGGTTCAAGTTGTTAACCTGTTCTTGTGTCCACTGTTGTCACCATCAGAAATGGTTTATTCCGACGCCTGTGGTTACTGCTGTTCAAGATGGTGGAGGGAGCAGGAACGATCCCGGCCTCAGTTCTCTTTGAGTCCAGTGCAAGTGACCTACGTAACGGAGGCAGATAGCAGAATACAGGCCGCCAGCTCCTTGGGGAATGTGTCAGCCAAGGGACAGGGGCTGGTGCGGAGACGGGGCCCGGCAGGCCCGCCCTCACGGTTGTCGTCATGGATGTTCGCAGGGTCCTGCTGATGGCTGTGAAGGATGAGCGCCAGGCCACGGCTACTTCAGTGACCACCCGCCGTGTGTCGTGTCTGCTCAAGCCCCGGGATGCTCTGTACTCCCTGCCCATTTCACAGATAGAACAAGACTCAGCGGGTCCCTCCCTCAGGTTCAAGTTCAGTGGGTTATTGCTCCTAAGAAGTAGCGAAGCCTAGGCCTGGAGTCCACCCGCATTGTGTGCCCCGCGAGCTACTCCTTCGCTCCCCTTAATTCAGCAGGTGTCTGGGAGGGCACACGAGCTACCTGGGCAAGTACCGCACCCTCGACTCTAGCACTGGCCGCTGGGAATTAATTGCAAACCACGAGATGAGCCATGGAGAAGTAAAAAGAAACAGGTGAAACTACTTTTTTCATTAGCGCTGTGAACTTACACGAAAGTCAGGGAAAACAACTAAGCAATGGACTGGACACTAGGAGGTCGCCATCCAGCCTCAGTGGCCGGACTCACCGCCCTGTTTGCAGGCGACTGCCCGAGCCAACTCTGGCCGGGCACTTTCTGCCTGGGCTTCGGGGGGAAGTCTCCAGAGGTCATTTTTCAGACTCAGAGTGCCCAGACTTTTCCATTTGTGGGTGTGTGTGTGTTTGTTTTTGTTTGCTTTGGTTTCAAGGTGAAATTCATGTAACATCCAGTTAAGCATTTGAAAATGCACAGAGCCCCCTGGCATTGCATGTTCACGGTGCTGTGTAACAACCACCTCTCTCTGTGTCAAAGCTCTTTTGTTACCCTGGAAGAGCACCCCGTACTCACTAAGTCATCGCTCCCATCGCCCCTGCCCACTACTCCCAGGCAACCACTGATTGGTGTACTTTTGAGGTTTGCATTGGGCTCAAGTCCTAGGGCCTCAAATCTGTGGCTGGAGGTCCTGGATCTCAGTCGTCCTTGGGACAGAGCAACTCAGGCCAGCATCCTGAGCAGCACGACACCCAGGCCTGCTTGGGCCCTCTCGGGGTGAGGCCTGACCTCCTAGTTATCAGCAGATGATCCAATAGCGGAACCTCAGGGCCACGAGGTGGTGGAACGCAAACCTGCGCATTCAGATGCCAACACAGTGGTGCTGCCTCAGTAAATCCAGCGCACAGCTGAGCATGGGAGGTCGTCAGCCGCCGGCGGGGAGCCTGGGAATCAGGCAGATGAGTATGAAATCGGAGCCGCACTCAGCGCTCCCAGCAACGCATTAGACTGAAAATGACATCTGCCTTCTTAAAAGGCTGGCATTTGAGCCTCATGCCTAGCCTGCCTTTCACCCTCCTTAAAGCAGGCAGCCTTGAGGACAGAGGAGTAATTTTTAACATACTTGAGGTTTGGGGGATAAAAGGTGTCAGTGGAAGAAAGGTTCCCCTATTGTTTATTTCAAGAGCCTTCCAATCCCTTGCTGAAACCTGCTTGTCTTTGAAGAACCTTCTAATGTGATCAGAAAAGCCGGCATTTCCTTATCTCTGCGGCTGGAGTTTCCCCCTTTGTTAGTTCCTTGTTTAAAGTTGGCTGAGCAGACTGCAATTTAGGAGGGGCACGGGGACATATTTTACTCTTGGGTCAGAAAAATACCTACACAAAGTGCTTATAGCTTTAATCTCCTTTTCTGAGTATAGGCAAATTTCAATTATGGGCATAATAGCATGTTGCATAAATTAGTGTCCTTAAACGTTAGTTTTCTCATTGGTAAAAATAGAACCAGTGTCTCTGAAGGTTCTCAAAGACAGACAAGGAATCACATAGGCCCTCGGAAGAAGGGGCAGGATTATTGGAAAGTCCAGAGACGGAGCACAGGGGGTCCTCTCAAACTCTGAAAAACGAAGCTGCTCTTCAGAAAAACTGTGTCCCCCTCACCTGTGCATCTGTCACCTGGCCTCTGCTGCTCACCAGCATACCCCTGACCTAGGAATGGCCACTAGCCAATGCTCAGCAGCCCTTGGCAGGACCTGTCCCAGGGCCACTTTTGGGGTTCCAGCTCCCAGTTCTCAGAAGCAGCTGAGCCCATCCCCAAGCACTAGGTCAGCAGTGGGTTGGTTCATCTGTACCTGGCCTGGTTGCTAGTCCATGGGGGGACACCCACAGGGGCATCCAGGCTGGGGGTTGTGCCTGGCCAGGCAGACACTGGGACCCCCAGGCAGTGGAGGAGGTGGTGTGCACACATCTTTGCACTCCCTCCCGCCTTCCCCCAGAATTCCCCAGAACCCTGTCACTTTGGGCAAGCCCTTCAGCCTCTCTGGGCCTCACTGTTCTCGTTTGGTTATTGAGGGGCCCCCAAGCGTCAACTGTGCATCTTCTTTGTAAGCATGTGATTGATGGGACCAGGGGGCTGACCCATCCCTGACGTTTTCTCAGGCAGGGTGGCCTTCTGATCTGAGCCTGTCCTTTTGGCCCCAGGGGTCACAGAGGTCAGAGGAGGGCTTAGCATGATCCCCTGCCCAGAGTCAGTAATGTGGGGCCCCTCTTTCCAGGAGGGGAGCAGAAGGCCCAGCAGGCAGGGGTAAACCTGGGTCTTGGGGCTGAGCTCTGATGATGTTTGTCTCTGAGTTGTTGACAGGTAGGACACCTGCGATGCTCACATCCCCGCTGGGTAGAGGTTGGTCCTGGAGTCCTACATGTATGCCTGGGATCTCCTCCCCACTCTGTCCAGAACCAGAAGGGACTCGAAAGGCCATGGAGCCAACCTTTGCACTTGGCAGAAGAGGAAGCAGAGACATAAAGGCCGGGGATGTGTCCGAGGTCTCGTAGTGCTGTGCTGTGGCCACCGCCGCCTGCTGCCCCAGACCAGGGTCCGCTCCCCGTGCTGGCCGCGCTGCGTGGGTGCTGCCTGCTCTGCGCTGTGTCCCCATCTCCCGACTGCTCGAGGGCAGCTGTTACCTTGCTCTGACACCTTTCCTTCCCGCTATATCCTGGGGCAGCCCTGGCCTTTGCTCTAGTATATACAGCTTGATTTTTTGCCTTCTTTCTTTGTCATTGCCCATTAATCTGTTTACACGTTGCTTATTTTCTGTGTGTGAGCTGGATTGTAGAACCTCTTCTCTGCCTTCAGTTTTTGATGAAATTAATTATAAACAATGTTGACAGAGGCTCCAGGGTGACCTGTGGTGGCCACTGCAGGAGCACTTCAAACACTGGTCCAGGTCAGGCTTTTGAACATAATTGTTATGAATAGCAGAACAGGTGTGTTTGTCCCGGGCTCATGGCCCTAGCACGGCCCTTTGAGAGGGGTCTGTGAAACCCCTGGCATTATGCAAAACTTTACAGGTATAGCTGGTTTTCTAAAAAGAGAGAGAGCCCACAGCCTTGACCAGGTTCCTCAAAGGATTTGCACCCTCAAAAATGTTGACAGCCACTGACTTGGAGAAGGGCCTGAGCTGAGCTTACCAAACTCAAGATAAGATAAGCTGAGGCAGGATGCACCGGGGCTGGGTGTCTTGGCTGGAGTGCTCAGCCGAAACCCAGATGACACTTGACAGAAACCAGTAAAACTCTTCTTTCCTTTATTTATTTTTTATTTCATTTGCTTTTCATTAAGTCCAGATATTATTTGCTCAGTTGCAGAGTAGGGAAGACCTGGCTCATGAAAATTATCTTTGGGTTGTCATCGAACTAGGTCTTACCCTGTACAACACCTGAAAATCGAAGGTGTTCTCTAGGTGGTTAGTAGACACCCAGGGTCCAGGCTAAGGGGCAGCATCCAGGTAACCCCTGGACAGATTACTGGCAAGAGTCGTCCTCGTGGACTGTTCGGGCCACTCAGCGTTCAGGCCTCGGTGTGCTGCCATTGCAGGGGATCACGAGTTGTCTGTCCAAGGAGGGTGGGTTTTAAATGGTTCTGGGGCCATTGTCAGACTTGGCATAGAGGAAGCTGAGGGTGAGGAACCACTCTCTAGGCTTGTTTCATATTTAGATCTTGCACAGTGGTTTACAGATCGCAGAGCTCTCTTAGGTTTGTATCTTGCGTAACCTTCTCAAGGACAGGTGGGTTGAGCCGACTATGCATCAGTAGCCTCCTTTACAGGTGAGGAAACTTGTGCCTCAGAAACTGAGCAGTGATTAAACCAAGGTCAGACGCTTGGCAGGGCTGGGCCAAACAGGACCTTTCTGGCCCCGGTGCCGTTGCACAGGGTCCCCAGTGCAGACGGACTGGGCTCAGATGATGGGGGCCAAGCAGGGTTCTGGAACCTTCCTGCAGAGGAAGGAGCCGCCCGACAGTGGCAGAATCCGAGGAGGGTCTGGATGCAGCTCTGACAGGAATGCTGAACACCAGATTCCCACCGTCTTCAGTGTAACCTGAACCTGGCCTCCACCTGCTGGGGCAGGAACATTTGCCAGGAGGCAGGTCTGTGTGTAGTCACTGTGAACTAGTTTGCCCAACTTGGGACACCAGGTTCCTGTAAAATTCTTCAAGCCTCCACACATGAATAGGTTCCAAGCTGAATGAGCCCAGGGCTGCCCTGGGCGGGACGTGACTGGGCGGCAGGGCTGGCATGACCCAGGGGGACGCTCCCCTGGCAGGGGTCTGGTCCTCACACACTGGATTCTGGGGTAGACTTAGATCCCACAAACTCAGGCCACAGAGGCCAGGGTACCAATTTATTAATTTGACCTGCAAAAGAGGGATAATTGGGGGTCTAGATAGTGTATCCTTACTACAGATGAGTGGGGGCTTGAGCAGAATGAGGGTCGTTTGTGGGATGGAACAGCTATTTGTTATGTCTGCTGAGAAGACCACCCCCTTTTCTTCCCATTTCACCTGTGGGGTGCTGGTGGTGTGTAGCCTGGACTCTGGAGCTAAACTGTCTGGTTTGGGGTCGAATCTTGGTGACTGACAGTTGTGTGGCTCTGCTGACTGAGCCCTGTGGTGCCTTAGTTTGCCCATCTGTATGATGGGAATGAGAGGCCACAGTTACGGGTGTGTAGAGCCTTCCCAGTCACACACCCGCACTGGGAGATGGGGGACATAGGTGCCGCACAAAGAGGCTGACCCCCCAGTGACTGTGACGAGGGCTGGAGGCCGGGAGCTGTGGAGTGTCTGCAAGGACGTGGTCCCAGGGCTGGCCCTGCCCTCGTTCTTCTGTCAGGTTGATTTTGGAGACCCCAGTCGGTTCCTGTTTTTGCTTAGCCAGTTTCAGTTGGGTTTTTAGAGTCCGAAAACCCACCCGAAATGTTCCCAGGCACTGTCCCCATCAGGGCACATTGCCCCGGAGACCCAGGGCTCCGAGGCCCCCAGTTAGC
>RJWJ010011403.1:0-15078 GCA_004363605.1 Indri indri
TTGAGACAGAGTCTCACTCTCTTGCCTGGGGCGAGTGCCGTGGCATCAGCCTAGTTCACAGCAACCTCAAACTCCTGGGCTCAAGCAATCCTTCTGCCTCAGCCTCCCGAGTAGCTGGGACTACAGGCATGTGCCACCATGCCCAGCTAATTTTTTTCTATATATATTTTTAGCTGTCCAATTAATTTCTTTCTATTTTTGGTAGAGACAGGGTCTTGCTCTTGCTCAGGCTGGTTTCGAACTCCTGAGCTCAAACAATCCGCCCGCCTCAGCCTCCCAGAGTGCTAGGATTACACCATGAGCCACCGCACCCAGCTCCCTCACTAGTCTTTAAACCCCTCCCTTCTCCCAGGGCAGCACCGTAACACCAACACCTCAAAAAATGCCTGAAATTTAGCACATGACAAATAAATATTTGTTAAATGAATTAACGTAAATGAATAAACATGTCCTTTTCTTGTCCAGGACCAGAAGCAGTAGTAGAAGCATTGCCAGGTAACTTTCACGCCTGGAGCACACTCCATGAGACAGATAAGAGACTAAGTGTGTGTCGTGCTGCCGCTGGCACAGTCCCCTGGATAAAAGATTTTCTGAGCAAATCCCTCAGGTATATGCTACCAGAACTACAAGAAACTTTCTTAATGGACATAGCAATTGAAGATTTCATTTCCCCGTCTCTTCCCCCATGTCATTCCGTAACAAGAAAGATGCAATCATGCCGGTTTCTTCAACTAGAAGTTCATTTATAAAGCCAGACGTGGTGGCAGCTACTCTGGAGCCTGAGACAGGAGGATCGCTTGAGCCTAGGAGTTTGAGACCAGCCTGGGCAACATAGCGAGACCCTCTCTCAAAAAGTACAGAAAGTCATTTACATACCTATGAATCCCAAATGCTCGTGGACTATCTAAACCATCAGAAATAGATTTTATTTGACTTTGGAAAGAAATTTTTTCCACCTCCCCAAAAAATATCACCTAAAGTAGTTTACTAGTACTTCAGATTTATTTACTTATCTGTTCAGAATATGTCCTGTCCTACATCATCTGGGAAACTTAAAGTACCTGGACAAGTCCACCGTATCTTCCTTCTCCCCTTTCTGCTCATTCTTTTTTTTTTTTTCTCCTCTTGATACCATGACTTGGATCTGCTCATTCTTTAATAGATTTATGTCGTTGTTGCTTCCTTCTCTGAAAGCCCAGATGATGAGATGGCTTTCCTTTTCTACCTGTTGTCCAATCCATCTACGGGCTGCATGCCACCATGCCTATCTTCTCTGAAACCGCTATCAACACAGTCATTACTCAACCTTGCTCCAGTGTCTTCAGCCATCAATTCTATTTTCTCTTCCCTCAGTTCTGAATATATGTAAATATTAGCCAACCTAAAAACAAAAACAAGCAGAAAATTTCTGCTTTGCGTCTGCGTCTCCTAATTTCTCTGCATCCCTTCTTGAAGTCAAGTTTCTTTTTTTTTTTTTTTTTTGAGACAGAGTCTCACTCTCTCGCCTGGGGCGAGTGCCGTGGCGTCAGCCTAGCTCACAGCAACCTCAAACTCCTGGGCTCAAGCAATCCTACTGTCTCAGCCTCCCGAGTAGCTGGGACTACAGGCATGCACCACCATGCCCGGCTAATTTTTTCTATATATTTTTAGCTGTCCAATTCATTTCTTTCTATTTTTGGTAGAGACGGGGTCTCGCTCTTGCTCAGGCTGGTCTCGAACCCCTGAGCTCAGAACAATCCGCCCGCCTCGGCCTCCCAGAGTGCTAGGATTACAGGTGTGAGCCACCGTGCCGGCTTGAAGTCAAGTTTCTTAAAAAGGTAGTCTCCCCTCTATCTTTATTTTCTTTTTCTTTTTTTTTTTTAGAGATGGGGGTCTTGCTGTGTTGCCCAGGCTGGAGTGCAGTGGCTACTCACAGGTACAGCAACAGTGTGCTGAAGCCTTGCATTCCTTGGCTCAAGCAATCCTCCTTCCTCAGCCTTTCAAAGAGCTGAGATTACAGGTGTGAGCCACTGGCCTCCTCTATTTTCATAAAATTTTCTTGTAGAAGATAGTGGTGGGAGTAGTCAGAGATTGTTTTTAATGTCATAACTTGGCAAAATTAAAAATCATCAATTTTCTGTTAATCCTTATCTCCCCGCCTGTGCACATGTGATGTTGCTTTTAGGTTTTGCATAGTTTTGTTTTTTGACCTTATTATCCATAAAATAATAATTTTTAAAAATTTTGATTTATATATTAACATAGGTTTATGTTATGTATCTTAATCTTATAATTTAAGCATATTTATAATGTTAATATTTATTGAATGTTAGGCATTTATCATAAAATCACCAATATCCTACATATTGCTAAATCCAATTGCTTCTTGCTACTCTTTATTTTACTGGACTTCTTTGCTTTGTTGTGCATTGGAATCCATCCCTTCTTTCTCGAAAGTCTTTACTCCCTTTGATGCTATGATGCGATACTCTTCTGAGCAATCTTGGTTTCGGTCTCCTTTTATTTTCTTCTTCTTGTCCTATCCCAGAGATTACATTTGCTTAAAAACCTACAAATATCCTACCTCGACCTTCCTTCCCATTTGAGAAATCACTAAGACTGTCTAAGGAGTAGGTCTAGTAAATTTAGCTTGACTTGATCAACAAGATTTCTGATGGTTTGGGGAAAGTCATCAGGGGCTATTTTTCTAGATACCTTTTAATATAATTTAGTAGTGCAGAAGACTTTTGGGCTGAATATATAAAGAACACATACAACTTGGTACTAAAAAGATACACACATATAATGGTTAGAAATAGTCAAACAATTTTAAACACTTTACAAAAGAAAGTATACAAATAATAAAAACATGAAATGATGCTCAACACCATTATTTATCAAGGAAATGCAAATAAAAATCATAATGAGATAGTACTATATAACCATTGGGGCAGCGAACTTAAAAAGAATGACAGTAGCAATTTTGGGGAAGGATGTGGACAAACTGGAACCCTTTCAGTTATTGCCGGTGGTTAAACATTCTTGTCATGTGTCCCAGCATTGATACTCCTAAGTATATACCTGACACATGTTCACCATTACAATAGCATGTAGAGTAGTTTCACTGACCTGAAAATGTTCTGTTTCACCTGTTTGTCCCTCCCTTCCCCCAACCCCTGGCAACCGTGATTTTTTTCCTGTCTCCATAGCCTTGCCTTTTCGAGAATGTCTTATAGTTGGAGTCATACAGTATATAGCCTTTTCAGATTGGCCTCTTTCACTTAGTAATAGGCATTTAAGTTTCCTCCATGTCACTTCATAGCTTGACAGCTCATTTCTTTTCAGCACTGTATAATATCCTATTGTCTGAATACACAACAGTTTATTTATCCATTCACCTATTAAAGGACATCTTGATTGCTTCCAAGTATGAATAACACTGCTATAAACATCTGTGTGCAGGTTTTTGTGTGAACATAAGTCTTTTTTTGAGCAAGAAAACATTAATTTTTATTATAATAATGTGATTTTAATTGACTACTTTGCCGGTGCTGCAGTAAATTGGGTCTGTTATTTAAAATTATTATTATTTTTTTAATTTCAGCATATTATGGGGGTACAAATGTTTAGGTTACATATATCGCCTTTGCTGACCCAAGTCAGGGCTTCAACCGTGTCCATCCCCCAGACAGTGCACACCGCACCTATTAGGTGTGAATATTCCCATCCCCTCTCCCCCCGGACATAAGTTTTCCTTTGGGTAAATGCCAATAAGCACAATTGCTGAATCATGTGTTAAAAGAACACTTTTTAAGAAACTGCTAAACCGTTTTCTATTTTAATTTTTTTCTCTTTTTCTTATTTTCTCCACTTTTGAAGGATATGCTAAACTGTTTTGTAAAGCAGCTATACCATTTTGCATTCCAACCAGCAATGATTGAGAGTTCCTTTTTTTTTAAATAAGATAAAAGTTTATTTTTCTCTCATAAAAACATAAGTCTGGGGTAAGCATTAAAAAGCTGATACGATGGCTCCTTGGATATCAAGGACCCAGTTTGTTCTATCATTTCCATCCTCAATGACGGTGCATGGTCCAAGATGGCTGCTGCGTCTTTAGCTGTAGTTCCACCAAATTCCCAGGAGAAGTCCAGGCTGCCTTTCGTAGAAATCCCTGTGCCTGCATGACTTGGAAAAGCAGACCTTGAATTCCCAGTGTCCGGCCAGGCCCGGTGGCTCACAGCTGTAATCCTAGCACTCTGGGAGGCAGAGGTGGGAGGATCACTTGAGGTCAAGAGTTCGAGACCAGCCTGAGCAAGACTGAGACCCCCCCCCCAACCCCATCCCATCTCTACTAAAAAGAAAATAGAAAAAATTAGCCGGGCATGGTGGCGCATGCCTGTAGTCCCAGCTACTCAGGAGGCTGAGGCAGGAGGATCACTTGAGCCCAGGAGTTTGGGGTTGCTGTGAGCTAGGGGGATACCACAGCACTCTAGTCCAATAACAGAGCAAGACTCTGTCTCAAAACAAAAAAGAAAATTCCCAGTGCCATCTCATGTAAAAGGGGAATCTCATGTGATGTCAGGTTCACATTGGGAACTTGTGTCTTTTGCATGGTTGTCATTGGTAGAGGAAGTTATATCCAACTGCTATGGAGGGAGATGATGATTAAGAGCGTTTTGTTATTCTTTTCAGCTCCCAGCTCTGTGCCACGGCCTTGCAAGTGCATCGGGAGCTCCTTCTCCTCCTCCTCCTCAATAGGGGCCTCCAGGCCTTGGCCTCCCCACTCCGGCCACCTATCAGCCTGTCTGGCCCCATCCCCTAGAGTCCCATGAATGAGAGTTCCTGTTGCTTTATATCCTCACCAGCATTTTGTGTCAGTGTTGTGGATTTTAGCCATTCTAATAGGTGTATAGTGAATGCTTCGTTTTAATTTGCATTTCTTTGATATCATATGATGTGAAGTATCTTTTCATATGCTCATTTGCCATCTCTATATTTTCTTTGGTAAGGTGTCTGTCAAGGTCTTTGGTCTTTTAATGAGGTTTTCTTTTTTTTTTTCTTTTGAGACAGAGTCTGGCTCTATCACCAGGCTGGAGTGTCTAGAGTGCCGTGGCATCAGCCTAGCTCACAGCAACCTCAAACTCCTGGGCTCAAGTGGTCCTTCTGCCTCAGCCTCCCTGGTACCTGAGACTATAGGTGAGCACTACCACACCCGGCTAATTTTTCTATTTTTGGTAGAAACAGTGTCTCGCTCTTGCTCAAACTGGTGTTGAACTCCTGACCTCAAGCAATCCTCCCTCCTCGGCCTTCCAGAATGATAGGATTACAGGCGTGAGCCTCCGTGCCCAGCCTCCAAACTCATCTAATTGGACGCTTAAAATTGATGTATTTTATGGTGTCAAAAATCATATCTCATTAGTTGATTTAAACGGTTAAAAAATGTAGTGGGAAATTCTTAAACATTGTTGGTGTGTCAGTCAGAACAAACGCTTTGGAAAACTATGTGGCAGCCACGGTGTGGAGGACAAAGCAGCTCCCCCTGGAGGCTAATCTGCCACGGTGACTTCTGATTCACCCGTTCCGGGAACCTCCTCATTTCTAACTGAATCAAGTACTTAAAACAGCCCTGCGGATAACGGTAACACGTACTTGCCCTAAATCCCGCCCTTAGGCAAATTCTTGTCCTTCCCCAAGGGGTCCATTTCAATTGCCCCACACATTCCTTCGCTCTGGTACAGAAGTCTGGGCGGGTAACAGTGCGGGATTCCCCTTCTCACCATCTCCTCTCACAGCCACCTGAGACGGGACTTCCGTTCATGAATCCCTATTCAGTGTTTTTTTCTGACAAACTGGATTTTTCAGCCTCTTTCTTCCGCCTCTCAGCCTCCTGGGCCTTTGTGGGTAGGTTTGCATGGACCTGCTCACCATCCATGGTGGATTCAGGACATGATACCCAAGTACGGCACGTGGGTATCTCAGGAAACACAGAAGCAGGAATGCTACTCTCTGCCCCTCTCCCCTGAAGCAGGCCATAGAAGAATTCTCTGACCTGAAGAAGACCCTCACTTCTGAGGTACCCTCCCTATACCTGGAGAAAAGGGTTATTCTGTGACGAAGGGACACAAAATAATGTGAGAGGGCAGGTCCTGCTAATTCCCCCCAGTTTATCACCGCCCAGTTTACTGCCAGGCCTTGCTGAGTTTTCCCCTTTGTCCACTCACACTTCTGCACGACTGTCCACTCTTATGAACCTAAGCATGATAACACACCGGTTTCCTTGCTTCTGAATTTGTACGCTTTTCTCTTGCAAATCTTTTTTTCCCCCCAGTTAGGATTCTGTTATCCTGGGTAGAGTGCAGTGGCATCATCATAGCTCACAACAACCTCAGACTTCTGGGCTCAAGGGATCCTCCTGCCCCAGCCTCCTGAGTAGCTGGGACTACAGGCGCGCACCAGCACACATGGCTAATTTTTCTATTTTTTATAGAGATGGGGTCTCTCTCTCTCTCTCTTGCTCAGGCTGGTCTCGAACTCCTGACCTCAAGCAATCCACCTCAGCCTCCCAGAGTGCTAGGATTACAGGCGTGAGCCACCGCACCTGGCTTGTCTTTTTTTATAGGTGCCTCAGCCATGAACCTAGCCCATAGGTCAGAAAAGCCATTTTCCCCTATAGCGGTAAATACTGCAGATAAAAACACACACGAAAATCACGATCCTTTTGCAGTTCATAAGAGTGATGATTGGGTTTTCAGGTGCATGGGTGAGATGTGCCTCCCCCAAACCTTGTTACTTACGGCGTGGGCACATTACCCGTCTGATGTGAAAAAAAAAAAAATACACAAAAATCAACTCAAACTAGATTAAAGACTTGAATCAAAGTCCTGAAGCCATGAAACTACTAGAAGAAAACATTGAGAAGTTGCTTCAGGTCATTGGTCTGGGCAAATATTTCAGGTGTAAGACTTCAAAAAAGCACAGGCAACCAAGACAAAAATAGACAAATAGGATTACAAGGTAAAAAGCTTCTACATAACAAAGGAAACAATAAAAAAATGAAGAGATAACATACAGAATAGCAGAAAATATTTGCAAACCACCCATCTGACAAAAGATTAATAACTAAAAATGTAAGGAGATCAAACAGCTCAATAGCAAAAAACCCCACAAATAATCTGATTTAAAAATGGGCAAAAAGCCGGGTGCGGTGGCTCACGCCTGTAATCCTAGCACTCTGGGAGGCCGAGGCGGGCGGATCATTCTGAGCTCAGGAGTTCGAGACCAGCCTGAGCAAGAGCGAGACCCCGTCTCTACCAAAAAATAGAAAGAAATTAATTGGACAGCTAAAAATATATGTAGAAAAAATTAGCCGGGCATGGCGGCGCATGCCTGTAGTCCCAGCTACTCGGGAGGCTGAGACAGTAGGATTGCTCGACCCCAGGAGTTTGAGGTTGCTGTGAGCTAGGCTGACGCCACAGCACTCGCTCCAGGCGAGAGTGAGACTCTGTCTCAAAAAAAAAAAAAAAAAAAAAGGGCAAAAGACCTGAATAGACATTTCTCAAAAGAAGACATACAAATGGCCAATAGATATATGAAAAAATGTTCACCATCACTAATCATCAGTGAGATATCATCTCACCCCAGTTAAAATGGCTTTTATAGAAAAGATAGGCAATAACAGATGCTGGTGAGGATGTGAAGAAAGGGGGACCACTGTACAGTTCGGGAATATAAATTAGTGCAGCCATTATGGAGAATAGTACGGAGATTTCTCAAAAAATTAAAAGTAGAACTACCGTATAATCCATCAGTCCCACTCCTGGGAATTTATCCAAAGGAAAGGAAATCAGGATATCAGAAAGGCATCTGGGCCGGGCGCGGTGGCTCACGCCTGTAATCTGAGCACTCTGGGAGGCCGAGGCGGGTGGATCATTTGAGCTCAGGAGTTCGAGACCAGCCTGAGCAAGAGCGAGACCCTGTCTCTACTAAAAATAGAAAGAAATTAATCAGACAACTAAAAATATATAGAAAAAATTAGCCGGGCATGGTGGCGCATGCTTGTAGTCCCAGCTACTTGGGAGGTTGAGGCAGGAGGATTACTTGAGCCCAGGAGGTTGAGTTGCTGTGAGTGAGGCTGATGCCACGGCACTCTAGCCCAGGCAACACAGTGAGACTCTGTCTCAAAAAAAAAAAAGAAAGAAAGGCATCTGCACTCCCATGCAGCACCATTGACAATAGCCAAAATAAGGAATCTAACTAAGTACCCATCAATGAATGAATGGATAAAGAAAATGTGGTATATATACATAATAGAATATTATTCAGCCATAAACAAGCATGAAGTCCTGTCATTTGTAGCAACATGGATGGAACTGAAGGTCACTATGTTAAGTGAAATAAGCCAAGCACAGAAAGACAAATATCACATGTTCTCACTTACATGTGGGAGCTAAAAAGGTGGAATTTATGAAGATAGAGAGTAGATTGGTGGTTACCAGAGGCCAGGAAGTGCAGTGGGGGGATGGGGATGAAATGAAGTTGATTAATGGGTACAAATACATGGTTCGATAGAAGAAATAAGACCTAGCATTTGGTCCGGTACGGTAGCTCACGCCTGTAATCCCAGCACTCTGGGAGGCCAAGGCAGGCAGATCGTTTGAGCTCAGGAGTTCAAGACCAGCCTGCATAAGAGCGAGACCCTGTCTCTACTAAAAATAGAAAGAAATTGGCCAAACAACTGAAAATAGAAAAAATTAGCCAGGCACGGTGGTGCATGCCTGTAGTCCCAGCTACCCGGGAGGCTGAGGCAAGAGGATGGCTTGAGCCTAGGAGTTTGAGGCTGCATGAGCTATGATCCTGCCACTGTACTCTAGCCTGGGCAACAGAGTGAGATTCTGTCTCTAAAAAAAGAGACAAAAAATTTTTTTTATTACACCTCGTTTGCAGGGTCCCTGAGATGTTTGAGTTTGCTACCCTGCTGTACCTGTTCAGTCTAGTTGATTTCAGGGCTTTAACTACCAGCCATAGACTATTAGTAAACTAATCTCTGTACAATGAGACCTTTCTCATCCCTCATCCAAACATCCCCTGGATGTATCTCAGATACATCAATCTCAAACCACCTAAAATTTAATTACCTTCTTCTCCAAAGTGATTTCTCTTCTTACAATTTGAAATTGAATGGTTGGCACTACTATCCTTTGAGACAGTCTGGCCAGAAAAATTGTCCTAGAGGTCTCCATTTCTCTTGTTACCTACATCAAATAAGTTGCCAAAGTTCTATGCACTCCACCTACTAACACAGTTCATAGACGTTCGCTCCTATTCTCTGCATGGCTCCCACTTTCATGAAGGCTCATCGCTTTTGCCTAGATCCATGTTCATCAAACTTTATCTGCAAACGGCCAAGTAGTAAACATTTTAGAATGCGCAAACTATATGGTCTCTGTGACAACTGCTAAACTCCGCTGTTGTACATGAAAGCAGCCATGGAGAATGCATAAAAGAATGAGTGTGGCTATGTTCCAATGAAACTTTCTTGAAAGACACTGAAATTTGAATTTAATATAGTTTTCACAAGTCATGAAATAGTCTTTTGATTTTCCTCCCCAACCGTTTAACAATGTAAAAATCATTCTTCATTTGCAGACTGTACAAAAACAAGTAGCAGACCGGTTTGCCAACCCCTGTCCAGATTATTGCATTAGTCCCTTAATGGGTCTTGCTCTCGCCTTTCCTCTTTAAGTGTTCTTGTAAGACTGATGGTATTATCATTTCCTACTTAAAAACCCTTTAATGGCTCCTTGCTGCGTCTAGGATAAAGCCCAGATTTCTTTAGCATGACATAGAGCTCTGTATCATCTGGCTCCTACCTACTATTTTTAGCATTGTGTTGATCCATTCCTGTACCAAACTACATGCAGTCTGCCGTAGATGCAGGCTACTTCGCGCTTGCTCCCTTTTTTCCTACTGACTGTTCATCTTTCAAGACAATTCAAGTACCACATTTTCATGATGATATTCCCAACTCATTTCCCTCCAAGAGAGAAGACCCTCCTTTGTATTCCTGCTGTATCTCTTACATATTTGTACCCTAGTGCCACTAACATCCAAATGCACTCATTTGTGTGCATGGCTAGTTCTCTATATTACACCATAAAATACTTCGGTATAAGAAACATGTATAATTCATTTCTTTTTCCCCAGCTTTAAGCCCAGCACCTGACACTTCAAAGACAATAGATATTATAAATAAACATAATAAATATTTGTTAGGCTGGCATGGTGGCACACACCCGTAATCCTAGCACTTTGGGGGGCCGAGGCTGGAGGATTGCTTGAGGTCAGGAGTTGGAGATCAGCCTGAGCAAGAATAAGATCCCGTCTCTACAAAGAATAAAAAAATTAGCCAGGTGTGGTGGTGTGTGCCTGTAGTCCCAGCTATGAGGGAGGCTAAGACAGGAGGATCGCTGAAGCCTAGGAGTTTGAGGTTTCTGTGAGCCGTAGTGTGCCACTGCACTATAGCCTGGGTGACAGAGAGAGACTCTGTCTCAAATATTAAAAAAAAAAAAAAAAAGATTGTTAAATGAATGACTTAATGAATCCCCTAAAATATAGCATACATAGACAACATAATAATAGCTAATATTTATTGAGCACTTACAATATGCCAAACATCTTTCTGATCAGTTTGTATGTATTACCTCATTGACTTGTTACAATCCTATGAGGCAGCCACTGGATATGCACTTCAAGGAAACTGAAACAGAAATGTGAAAATACATGTAACCAGTGGGTGGAAATAGGATTCAAATTCAGGCTGTCCAATTCCCATGATTGAAATACTAAAAATTTGGGCCGGGCGCAGTGGCTCACGCCTGTAATCCTAGCACTCTGGGAGGCCGAGGCGGGAGGATTGCTTGAGTTCAGGAGTTTGAGACCAGCCTGAGCAAGAGCAAGACCCTGTCTCTACTATAAATAGAAAGAAATTAGCCAAACAACTAAAAATAGAAAAAATTAGCTGGGCGTGTGCCTGTAGTCCCAGCTACCCGGGAGGCTGAGGCAGAAGGATCACCTGAGCCCAGGAGTCTGAGGTTGCTGTGAGCTAGGCTGACGCCATGGCACTCTAGCCTAGGCAAAAGAGTAAGACTGTCTCAAAAAAAGAAATACTAAAAATTTGAAAAATGTCTAAGGAACATTGGATTTTCAGATTCCTGGGCCTTTAACAAAAATGTAATCTAGCCTACCAGGTGCTGGAAATGCCTTCTATCTTGATCTGGGTGGTTGTTATATGAGTTGTATACATTTAAGTAAAAATTCATTAAGTTATTCACTTGAAATTTGTTCACTGTATGGAAGTCATTTCTCAATTTAAATTTAAGGGAACAGGCCGGGCGAGGTGGCTCACGCCTATAACCCCAGCACTCTGGAAGACCGAAGCGGGAGGATCACTTGAACTCAGGAGTTTGAGACCAGACTGAGCAAGAGTGAGACCCCGTCTCTATTGAAAAATAGAAAGAAATTTGGCCAGGCAACTAAAAATTAAAAAAAATAGCTGGGCATAGTGGCGTACGCCTGTAGTCCCAGCTACTTGGGAGGCTGAGAGAGGAGAATCGTTTGAGCCCAGGAGGTTGCAGTGAGCTATGGTGACACCATGGCACTCCAGCCCTGGCAACAGAGGGAGACTCTGTCTCAAAAGAAAACAAAAAGTTTTGCCATATTTCCTCATCTTGTCCTAATTGGTTCTAGTACCATCGACAAATGCTTCCTTAAATTTGAATTCCCTTTCCAATAAAAAGCTTTGAACTATTTTTCACAGATTAAACTTATTTACTCCTGGCAGCAGGGACCTCTTGCTCCTTCCTCCTCCAATCCCTTTACAATAACTGAAATACTCTGATGCCCTGAAATACTCTAAGGGTAATATTTAGGTGCAGTATTATCCCACACCAGCTAATCAGGGCAACAGCTAAGGTCAAAATAAGAGGATTGTCACAAGTGCTGGATTTTTCTCTTTTCTCTCCCCAACACCATCATTATCATTTCACCTCATTCAACTCCCCTTCCAAGTTCTCCTTCCTCATTGTCTGACACCTACTGAGAAACCAAGGAGGCTCTCTTCTTCTGGGTCAATGATATCACACGGTTCCAGAGCAATTTTATTAACACAAGTTTGCTGAACTTTGGTAGGCATCCCTAGATATTTCTCCCTTGCCCGTGCCTAGGGGCTAGACTTACTAGGGGTTAGACTTACTAGGGGTTAAAAGAAATTGCTTTTTACATTGAGCCAAAGATCCCCAGAGGGTAGGGTATGGAAGAGGAAGTGGTAACCACCCTGGTAACAATAGTGTTGCTGAGGGTCAGGACTTTTTTCTTTTTTTTTAAGAACAACAGAAATTTATTTCCGCATAGTTCTGGAGGCTAGAAGTCTGGGATCAGGGTGCCAGCATCTGCAGGGCTGGCTTTTCCTAAGGCCTCCCTCCTCCGAGTCAGGATTGATTTTGACAACTAGTTTGATGGTTTACCCTTCTCAACTCTTCACTAGGAGAACTTAGAATTTGGTACACATAATAATTCAGTCCTTGAATATTAAAAGTCTTTAGGTAGAGTAAGATCTGACAAATCCAAAGCTAAGCCATGAGTAGGAAATTTGGGTTTGTTTTTGTTTTTTTTTTTTTTTGAGAGTTCTTGTAATTCTCCAATTTTATGAATGTCGATGTTTTAGCTATTGGACATGATTCAATAATTTAATAAGTATTTAAGGAGATATATATATATATATATTGTTGTTGTTGTTGTTGTTTTGAGGCAGAGTCTTGCTCTGTTGCCTGGACTACAGTGCCGTGGCATCAGCCTAGCTCACCGCAACCTCAAACTCCTGGGCTCAAGCAATCCTCCTGCCTCAGCCTCCCGAGTAGCTGGGATTACAGGCATGAGCCACCATGCCCGGCTAATTTTTTCTATATAGTTTTAGTTGTCCAGCTCGTTTCTTTCTATTTTTAGTAGAGACAGGGTCTCGCTCTTGCTCAGGCTGGTCTTGAATTCCTGACTTTGAGAGATCCACCCGCCTCAGCCTCCCTAGTGGTAGGATTAGAGGCGTGAAAAGGAGACATTTTTACCTACTGCAAAGCACTGTATCCTAGAACAGTGCTTCGCAAACTTTAGTGTGTACAAAAGTCAGAGATTCTCAAAAGACAGATTTCTGGGCCCCACTCCCAAAGATTCTGATTCTGATTCTGTAGGGCTGGGGAAATGCCCAGAGCAATGATTTGCATTTCTAACAAGCCTCCCTGGGGATGCTAATGGCAGGAAAAGGAGTCAATGGTGTCTCACATATTTTCTTGTCAGTTGGATCTTTTATTGGACTTCACATCTGTATTCGTGGTAAGGTCATTGATGAAATGAGATTGGCCGTGAGCAAATTACTTAAACTGGATGATAGATACATATGTGAAAATTTATTATATTGGCTACTATGTAGGTTTCAGATTTTTCACAATAAAAAGGTCCTTTTAGGGAAAAAAGTATGCTTGTGTTTTTACAGGTATAACAGGCAAAATAAGTGAAGAATATGCTGTATAGTCCCATTTGCAATCCCTAAACTGGCAGTTTTGGAAGCTGTGCGGTTCATCTTTATAACACTGGCAGTTCTAGAGGGCTCTATTTCCCAGAGGAAGGATGACTGTTGTACAGACAAGACTCTTCTGTCAAGGTTCCTTGAACTGTCAGTTTAGTGGACCTGAGGCAAAAAGCTCTGTTGTTTTTAAGAGTTATTTTGTACATCACATTGAAGTACAATTTAATATTGAAATGTAAGGAAATGGCTCCTGCCCTCCATTTGCTTACAAAGCTCTAGTTTCATTTATGCCCATTCCTTCATTGACAGATAATGATTACCTACTTTTTGCCCAGTTCTCTCTAGAACAGTAGTTCTTAAAAAATAGCATGCGATTAAAAAAAAAAAAATTACCTGGTTTCAATGGTAAGCTGTCATGAAAAAAAAAAAAAAAAACCACATAGGGAACTATTGAAACACAGATTCCTGGTCCCCCCACCGCAGATTCCTATTCTGTGGGAAAGTCCATCAACTGGGAGCTCTACGAAGCTCCTAGGCATTGCCGGGGTTGCTGGTGCATGAACCAGGCTCTTCCAGGGCTGTCTACAAGACACAAAACCACACAAGTGAAAGATCAAAATGATTACCCTCACAGAGCTTATATTCTAGACAGACGATTGACAGACAGAATATATGTTATGCAAGATGGGGATAAGTGCTGCAAAGAAAAATGAAGCAGACGTAGGCACAGGGATGCATCATTGAGAAGGCAATATTAAAGATTTAAAAGAGGAGAGAGATCAAGCTGGTTAGATTCCTGGGGGAAGAACGGACCAGAGAGAGACAAAAGTAGAGGCAAAAACTCTAATTATGGAGCATTCCCGGCTTGCTCCGGGATCAACAAGAAGGCCCCCTTCCAGGGGCTGATGGAGACACAGGGAGCAAAGCACAAGGCTAGACCAGGGCTTCTGCAGTGTGGCGGTTTGATTTGTTACTCTGAATGAGAGAAATCCAAACGAAAATTTTGAGCAAAGGAATATCTTGATGTCGCTGTCTTTAGAAAAGAAAAAATTCATTTTGGCCAATAGATTAGAACTCTTAGTACAGGAAGGCAAGGGTGCAAACAGAGAGAAGAGTTGAGAGGTTTCTTGAATAGTCCAAGCAATAGATGGAGTTTGGGATAGGACAGTGGGAAGCCTTGGAGATAACTGGAAAAGGTCAAGTGCAGCCTGGGTTGACACATATACCAAATGTGAACCTACCCTTCTGCCAAGAGACACAGGTAATCTCAACCTCAGATGTCCTATGACACAGGCGATAATGAAATTTCTTGTTGTTGTTGTTGTTTAGAGACAAGGTCTCCCTTTGTCGCCCAGGCTGGAGTGCAGTCCCAAGATCACAGCTCACTGTAACCTCAAGTTCCTGGGCTCAAGTGCCTCTTGAGTACCTGGGACTACAGGCGAACACCACCATGCCCGTCTGGAAAGAAATGTTAAAAATACATGTTCTTCACGCCTGTAATCCTAGCACTCTGGGAGGCCGAGGCA
>RJWJ010011403.1:15178-44545 GCA_004363605.1 Indri indri
TCGAGACCAGCCTGAGCAAGAGCGAGACCCCGTCTCTACCAAAAATAGAAAGAAATTAATTGGACAGCTAAAAATATATATAGAAAAAATTAGCTGGGCATGGTGGCACATGCCTGTAGTCCCAGCTACTCGGGAGGCTGAGACAGTAGGATTGCTTGAGCCCAGGAGTTTGAGGTTGCTGTGAGCTAGGCTGATGCCAGGGCACTCGCCCCAGGCAAGAGAGTGAGACTCTGTCTCAAAAAAAAAAAAAAACATGTTCTTTAAGAGAATAATCGTTTCTTGACACTGCTGGTTCACCAAGTCCTTGTCCATGTGATGATCAAAAAACTCTCTCAACGGTGGAAAAAAGGAGCATACAAAAGAAAAAAATTGCAAGAAAGACAAAATTGGATTCCAGATATATTTTAAAGGCATAGCTAACAAAGACGGTTTTAAGATTTTGGCCTAAACAACTGGAAAGATGGAATTGTATCCTCTGAGATGGATAAAAGTATAAGAGGATTCCGTCTAGGGAGGAACTTTGGGAGTTTGGTTTTGGAATATTAATTTTGTGATGCCTACTAGAAATACAAGTGGAGATGGTGAGTAGGCAACTGGATGGATGAGACTTAGGCTTGGGGAACAGGACTGGAACGAAGGTGTACAATTGAGAATCAAAAGCATATAGATGGTATTTAAAGTCGTAGACATATGAAGGAAATTGAGGGGGAAAAAAACAAAAGAAAAAAACAATAAGGTCATAAGACAGGATAAGATCGCCAAAGTAGTGAGTGTAGATAGAAAAGCGGTTTGAGACTCCAGGTTTGCACTCTGACTTTTATATTACATGGGATTGAGAAAGTACCAGAAAGGAGACTGAGTGAGAACCACCGGCATAGCAGAGGAATACGAGAGTGTAGACTAATAAGAAGAGGAGATTCAATTCAAAGCTTACAGCCTTTTTACTACTCGTGGTCACTTATCTGGACCCTAATTTCCAATGACCTGTTTGACATCTCCATCTGTGTTTATTTATTAAAATCACAAGGATCAAACATAACATCTACATGTGGCGGGCACTGGGGGCTGGATGCTAATTAAGGTGGCTACAGAAATGGGCCAGCCAGTGCCTGCTGCAAAGTAAGACGCTCTCACTAGGTATTAGCTGCTGTGTTGGCTCCCGCAGCTCCCTCCTGTTGCGTCTCTGCCTTTGAGCCGTGTTAAACAACAGTATTGGAACCTACCATTTTCTCCCATCCTTTGCCCAAACTGTTAATTTTCTAGAATTCCTTTCCCATTCTGTCAGCTCAGCTGAGACATCCTCTAGAGCCTCCCCAGACTCCCCCTTCCCCGCCAGCCTCCTAATATTTGTACTTTCTTAGCATCCAGGGCATACCCCCCCACCTTTTTTTCAGTACCTATCACACAATATTACAGTTGCTTTTCTGGTCTGTTTTGATCTACTCTGCTAAATTGTTAGCTCATTTGAACACATCCCTCCTCCATCCTCACTGCCCATTCCAAAGTCTCGGACAGCTCCCCAAACATTCTCAACCTTATTCAAATTGCTTTCCTCATCAGCAAGGCAAAGAATGCAGTAAGTCTGCCTTCTAGCTACCAGCCCCCTTGCCTGTGGGCTTTCACTCCGGAGGCTCTTACCCAGACACAATGGGACAGGGAGCGGGGGATGGGGGAATTCATCTCAGGTTTTTATGCAAAGACCTCCTTCAGCAAAGAACAAAGCTCGGTTACCTGCCCTTTTGAGAACTGCGGGCAAACTCAGCCTGGGTGACTTTTGGTGGCCTTGACAGCCCCCATCTACCTGAGTGCTGATTGAGAGCCAGGAATTCAAGTTTTCCCCATTTTTTTAAAAGAAATCATCCTACTTCTAATGAGGCAGTGACTATCTGCCTGGAGCCCAGTGTATCTAGTTCCACTCATTCTCACCTGTCACTACTATTCTAACCCCTCTCTTCCAAATTGGTAGTCTGAGAAGATGAAGAAAAGATGACTGAGTTTTATCTCCTTGCTTCGAACCCAGCAGCACTCCTAGTCTCACCAGCTGACATCTTTGCATCATGAACAAAAGTCAGCTTGTGTGAGAGCACAGTCAGCACTCTGGGTGGAGACCCCAGTGGCAGAGTGCTGGGGACCATGAGTGGAGAGCAGTGTCTTCCAAAACTATAAAATTGGCATTTGCCAAGGGTTCGCCTTTAGGGGAGGGAGACTGGAAAAGAGGAAGAAATCTCAGGTTTCTTGAATGCTGGATTTGGGAATAGGGAGGAAAATGGAAAGCTGTAGACTATTGTTTTTGCCCATAAATATGTTAGTGCTAATACCCAACTTTAAAACCTTTCTTTGAAAAACATGGTACCTCACGGGGAGTGGGGATGGAGTGGTATTGGAGGACATGACAATATTGCCAGGCCTGAGGAGGAAAAGCTAAAGAAAGAACCAAAGGAAAAAGCCAGAAGTTGACTGTTAATTGACTAGTCAGCTGGGAAGGGTCAGTCCTAAATGCTGTGCTGGTCCATTCACAGGAAGAGCATCTGCCTGGAAGATGTTCCTCTTCACCTCCCTCTTTCCAGTTGGGCTGATTTGGAGGGCAATAGATTTCTTTATTTTACATCTAGTAACGTCTCAGATGAAATAAGGTGTTGCTTTCATTCAATCGTGTTGTTCACTGGATTAAAAGAAAAATTACAAAAAGGTAATTTTAGGTTTGGTGAGTTTGGGCAAAGAACCCTGATAGAATTTCTATTAACACCCACCATTTGTGGATCACTGACGTGCCAAATATTAGGAATATTCAGCCCTTTATCTTCTTTAATTCTCACAACACAGAGAATTTTGTTTACCGATGAAGAAACGGAGATTCGTTAAAGCAGTTGAACCAAGATTCTATCCAGTAACTTGTATATAAAATTAATTTAAAACTTCCTTAGTTATGGTGAATGCATAATTACTAACAGGGCACCAAAGTGTCTTAGGTTAGCAAGTCATAGCTTCTTTCTTTTGGCTTTCTTATTTATTTTTATTTTAGTTTTCTTGTTTTCCGTTTTACAGCCATTTTCTACTGCCTTGAGTGGAAAAACCAACGGTCCTGGAAAGACTTCCCTGTGTTTCCGAAAGCTAAAAACGAGAAGGAAATAGGTGGGAGCTGAAAACAACTACCGCTTGAACAACCACCGACTGATGCCTTAACCATGTGCTGGGTGTGTTTTATTGCGACCTGAGTGTGAATGAAAGATGAAAATGGAGCTAGTTGGAGTTTCTGCCCAAACTAGCCAGATTTTGAGACCCTGAGGGAATCTCAAATCGAGGAATCAATTGTCCTGGTGAGAATTTCATTAACCCCAGGAATTGAAGGTGCATCCCTGATTTAAAAGGCGGAAACGTGGTGAACCTAGAAACCTTTCTTTGCCGGCTTTACTCAGTCTCCAGGTTCAGTTGCTGGAGTTTTCTGGTTCCCCCACCTCGTCGGGGTTACTCCGCAGAAGCCTTTGCATTACAATGGCCTTGGTGAGACTGGCAGACAGGATTAACTGAGAATTCACAGGCATGTGTGGGGGCGTGGGGCTGCCCGGAGGGGCGGGTCTAGGGTGATAGAGCCTTCATTATAAATCTAGAGACTCCAAGAATTTAACATTTTGCTGGATTGAGCTGGTTGCCTCCTGCTGTTGTGGAGGGGACTCTCTTCATCCCGACTTTTGGATCTTTTTACATCTGGAGATTGTATTTAGGTACTTAAGTCCTAGCCTTTTTTTTTTTATTATTATTATTAAAGTCCAGCTCTTTAATTTTTCCCCCCTCTTTCTCAGCAACATGAGTGCGGATCCAGCGTGTCCCCAAAGCCTGCCTTGCCCTGAAGCACCTGATTCTAGGGACTCTTCACCAGTGCTCGTGATTTGTGAGGCTGAAGAAGAGTATCCATCCTTGCAAATGGCCTCTGCTGAGATGCCCCACATAGAGACTGGTAAGAAAAAATTAATCCTTGGAAGGCCAAGTTCCTTAAGGGAAAGAGGGAAGGAAGAGGGTTGAGGGGGTTATGAGGGTTATTGCTCCCCTGTTGAGCAACAACGGCCCATCAGTATAAGCAAGTGTCACTATCTTCTTTTTTTTATTATTATTGACTTTAAATTTTCTGGCCGAACAAGTGTCACTATCTTCTAATCTTCTGGGCACCCTTCTTTAAATTGCAACTTGGTGGCACTTGCCCTTTAGACTGTGTCCCAGGTCTCAAGAGTTGTGGACTGAGATAAAGGACACAGAACTCGGAAGTTTGTGTACTGTATATCTGAGAACCTGTGTGCTCAGGCACTGTGGAAAACATCGATGTGTTGTGATAATTAAGTGGGGTGATGTATAGATCTTAACATAGCACTGGGCACACAATTACGGTAGATGTTATTGCTGATTAGCTGGAAGAACTAACACCACCACTTGGGGATGAGCAGCACATTTTTGGTTGGCCAAAAATGGCATGGCAAATCAGGGTGAGATTTATATAATTAACATTATACAATTTCTTTCTTTCTACCGTAGTAACAGTTGGCTCTTCTCCCACCCCTTACGTATGTGCAGGTTATTGGGCAGCTCTGACTTTGGGATAACCTGCTGTGCTCACTTCTCCCAAATCCCAAGGAAGTGTTGACTCAATTTTCTGGTAGAGACAATTCCAGAAAGTTTAATCTGCTGACAGTCCAACAGAAAGTGGCTAGACATCCAGTCTGGCTTCAAACCCTGTGGTAGTACTCATGCTTCTGGGTGGTAGGTGTAAGAGATAGTCAGGATACTCTAAAGACTTTTTTGGAAATCGATATTATTTCAGTACTTAAAAATTAGGAAATGAACCGACTTTTATCCAAGAGTGCCATTTTTAACCCTTATGATGTAAAATAGCTTAAAATCTGTACTCACATTATGACTAAAACTATAAAAAAATATGTTGTGGGAAAGGACTAGGTAAAAATATCTGCTTTATTGAGTGTTAGATTTTAATGTCGTTTGGTTTTTCTAAACTTTGTGTTTTGTTTTGTTTTGATCGAGCAGCTCGTGACCCCGAGTAGGTTCAGAAATACTTGCTAATGTTCTTGCTTTTACAATTTCAAATGTTAAAAATACAGTCCTGGACCGTGAGGAATCACTTGAGAATAAGCAATTGGGCATGTCAGGTGCGACTTTATATAGATAAATTTTAGGACGTGCCCCACTTGTAGTCTTTAGTTGAGGAATCCCTTTGCTTCTTAGGTCTACTTGCAGGAAGCTGGAGATTGTGAATTTTTGCAGTTTTAAATCCTATCCCCCAGCTTTGCGCAATAGCAATATCGTAGCCAATGAGGTTTATCCGAGGCGCGATTATTGCTAATCGAAAACTTTTCCCAATACCCCGCGATGATGACTTGAAATATAGTCGGCATTGGCAATTTTTGACAGTCTCTATGGAGACCAAATAAAAATAAATAAATAAAAAATAAAACCTATCCATTTATTCCGTGACTACCAGGTAGAATTGGGAGTTGAACGCCGGGAACATCTGGGTGCAATTAAGCACTAAGTGGCTATTAAATTTAGGTTATAAAGGAAATTAGCTTTAGTTACAAAGTCAATATATGCTGTCTTGTGCTGGACAATTTTAATCCATTACCTCGCTTTAATAGATAGAATGAATGATTTTGGAGATGAGATCAGAGAGCTAGTAAGGACAAAGTCTGGATTGAAACAAGTTTATCAAAATTCACGTATCCTGCTAGTCCTGGCATTTAGAGCTGTACGGTAAAGTTGCTTGTTTTATAAGGTTCCCCGGAATCTGATCGTGTCATTTAAAAAATTATACAGATGGTGCTGAAGGTCACAACAGGAAGTTATTTAGGGCAAGACACAGCGGGTGGGAATTGGTTGATCCTCACTCTGACCTGTATAGCAGCCGGTGTGTGCGCTTTTGAGCATCAGTCTGAAATTTAAAAAGTGGTGGCACATCCCAGCAAATGATGTTGGCCATGTGACAGATCTCTGAGCTTGGTCCATAATATGTGAAATGGAGATGCCGACAGGACTTCTTGGACTGATGTTGTACAAACATCGGCAAAGTATTCAGGGTTGGTTAAAAATTAAAGTGTTACTGATTTCCTAGGTCTGGGGTTGTGAGAGTTACAAAAGTGCTTGGAACACAATAAAATTTTTAATACAGTATTTTAATATTTGGAAAAAAGTTTTAGAGAAGAGTGTTGTTTCATTTGTTCCCAACAGCCTCTCCTCTTCCTTCCTCCGTGGATCTGCTGATTCAGGACAGCCCCGATTCTTCCACCAGTCCCAAAGTAAAACTACCCACTTCTGCACAGAATAGTGAGGCGAAGAAGGAAGATAAGGCCCAGGTCAAGAAACAGAAGAGCAGAACCGTGTTCTCTACCACCCAGCTGTGCATACTCAATGACAGATTTCAGAGACAGAAATACCTCAGCCTCCAGCAGATGCAAGAGCTTTCCAACATCCTCAACCTCAGCTACAAACAGGTGGGATGGTTTTGTTTTGTCACTGCAGTAAGAAAAGCAAAAACAGGACACCGTGGATTCTCTATATTTCATCTTCTATAGAGGCCTTTAACATGCATCTTTATTTTATTTTATCTTTTTTCAAGACAGGGTCCCCCTCTGTAGCCCAGACTAGAGTGCCATGGCATCAGCCTAGCTCACAGCAACTTCAAACTCCTGGGCTCAAGGTGTCCTCCTGCCTCAGCCTCCTTAGTAACTGGGACTACATGCACCACGATGCCTGGCTAATTTTTCTATTTTTGGTAGAGACTGGATCTCTGTCTTGCTCAGGCTGGTCTCCTACTCCTGAGCTCAAGCAATCCTCCCGCCTCCCAGAGTGCTAGGATTACAAGCATGAGCCCCCACTCCTGGCCCCAAACTTGTATTTTTGATGTGTAAAATTAACTTGAATGATAATTCCTGGCCATTATTTACCCCACAATTTCAAACAGTTTCTTCATGGATTAGCCATGCAGAAATAAGCAGTAGTGTATTGATACCTAAAGGCATTTTTGAAGGACATTGTTACAATGAGTAATTGGCTCAAGACCTTTGCAATTTTTATTTAACTATATGAGTTGTCTTTTTTTTTACACTGCTTTCTTTCAATGCATTTCGTAATATTTTTTAAGTTTTGTGAACACATGCTCAGTTTATTAAAATCCACAAATGTGATTCTTATAATACATTGATTCAGTGTTTTGTAAATGAAGTCATGTATTTTCAGAGTACTTTTTGTACTTGCTGTAAGATAGCATTTTTTCAAAAAGAAACCTTTAAAACCTTTAAAAAAAAGATAAAAATAGGACTGATTTGCAGATGAACATGGCTAACACCTGTGGATGTACCCCATGTAGTCTGTGTCTGTGCCAACCCCTACAAATAATTTAATTTTTTTTCCTTTCATACACGGTAAGTTACCTGGCACTTCAAAAATAATTAATTTTAATATGAAAATGGAATCTTTCTGGAGCTTGCTTCTACACCACCTCTTTCTTTCATTAAATATTCTATTTTGTGAATGTCATAATGTATTTAACCACTTTCCTTTGTTGCACAAACCAGTATTACGAAAGTCTTGCCAATTTTTCCTTAATCAAAGGGAAGTATATAACTCCACCTCTCAGGTTAAGAGAGCCCCTAACAACCTTGGTTCTTATAAAAATAAAACTGCATCTTTAGTTTTTATCTGTGTGCATTTGCTTACTAATAAGGCCAATAATTGTTCGTATAGTTAAAGACCATTTTCTTCCATTAATTGCCTTTATTTTCTATTTAAAATGTTCACTTTTATAAAAATGGATTTATAAATGCTCCTTATCCCTATATGAATAGTTTATCACTTTGATTTTATGATGCTTTATTGATGTCCACAAGATTTTTATTTAGTCAAATATTTTATGGTTTTCTATCTCTGGTGCCATACTTAGAAAGTCTCTATTCCATGATTTTATATATAATATACATATATCTTTTGGTCTTTCTATGATATTATTTTCTAACTCAAAAGTTTATAGCCCTCTTGGAAATTTTAAGTTTATTGTGTGCTGGAATGTAACTAGATGTTTTTTAAGTAGTTCCAGTGATATATTTATCAATTCCTTCACTGAAATGCCAATATTATCACATTAAATATATATATATTGTGTGTGAGACAGAGTCTCACTCTGTTGTCCAGGCTAGAGTGCTGTGGCATCAGCCTAGCTCACAGCAACCTCAAACTCCTGGGCTCAAGGAATCCTCCTGCCTCAGCCTCCTGAGTAGCTGGGACTACAGGCATGAGCCAACACACCAGCCTAATTTTTTGTTTCTATTTTTAGCTGCCAGGCTAATTTTTTCTATTTTTAGTAGGCTTTTGCTCAGGCTGGTCTCAAACTCCCAAGCTCAAGTGGTCCTCCCACCTCGGCCTCCCAGAGTGCTAGGATTACAGGCGTGAGCCACTGGGCCCAGCATTATCACATTAAATATAAATGTACTTGTTTGCGGGGGTGTTATTGAAACTCACTGCAACCTTCCTGGGCTCAGGCGATCCTCCTGCCTCAGTGGCCTGAGCCACTGTGCTGGGCCTGTCAGTAGGCGTTTAAATGTGAGCCTTCTGGTTAGTAGATTTGCAGTGGGTCTTATGTAACTGGCTAGATTCATTAAATGAAAAACAGCCAACTAACTTGAGATCTTTGGAAATTCATTCATTAGAATATTGGTTCAAGATTTAAGAAAAGACTAAAAAAGTTTCAAATTTTGTTCCTGAGCTTTAGATAGTTGTAGCTGTCAGGAATAAAAGTTAATATTCTTTGATTCAAAGTACATGTGCATTGCTAGTATTTTACAGTTCCTGGCACTTCTTCCTGCAGGTTAAGACCTGGTTCCAGAACCAGAGAATGAAATCTAAGAGGTGGCAGAAAAACAACTGGTCAAAGAATTTCAACAGCCTGACTCAGGTTCAGGTAACAGGAAACTTTATTGTTCTGCTCCTTCCTTTCAATCACCTTTAGTTTTGTCCATCTGTGAAGCATAAAACTCCAACCACAGACAATTCTGATTTTCCTTGTACCCTTTCAATTAATCCACCATTGTCTTTCAGAAGGCCTCGGCACCTACAGAATACCCAGGCCTCTGCCCTTCCTACCACCAGACGTGCCTGATGAACACATCTGGAAACCTTCCAGTGTGGAGCAACCAGACCTGGAGCAACCCAGCGTGGAACAACCAAACCTGGAATAGCCAGCCTTGGAGCAACCATTCCTGGAACAGTCAGACCTGGTGCACCCCAGCCTGGAACAATCAGGTCTGGAACAACCCCTTCCTTAACTGTGGCGAGGAAACTCTACAATCCTGCGTGCAGTTCCAGCAAAATTTTCTTGCCAGTGATTTGGAAGTTGCTTTGGAAACTGCTGGAGAAAGCCTTAATGTAATACAACAAGCCACTAAGTATTTTAGTTCCCCACAGGCCATGGAGTCATTCCTAAATTACTCAATGAACATGCAGCCTGAAGATATGTGAAGATGCATGTGTTACTCAGTCTGGGCAGGATTTGTAGGGTTCTTCTTGTTTTAGAGCTAAGTATTCTGCCTCTATATTCTGGTTCTCGTTGTGCATATTGCATTGAATTTGGGGGTGGGGAATGATTGGAGTCTAATCAAAGAGGTTCCAATAACCTTGGCTGCTATGGACAAGATGGTAGTGATAGAAGATGTCTCTGGCTATAGATAAGTAGACATAATACTAGTTTGGGTAGCTTTAGGATTTAGAGTCTAACTGCAAGAATAGAAGGTAAAAAGTACAAAGAGGTGTGAAGGATTGGGAGGCTTTACTTATTAAAAACCTCAATTGTTCAGGTGAAGTGTTAAGCTAGAATGCCCTTCATCTATTTCCTCTGCCCCTTTTGGCTCTGTGTTTTATTACCACCCCTTAATTGTTCCTTACTCTAATATTTGTAGAAAGATCTATTGTACTTGGCTGAATCATGATGATATCAGTGCCAGTTTGCTTGGATTAAGAACAAATAAATAAAATCCATTTTACCTTTAGTTGTCTGCCCTGATTTCACCTGTTTAAATGACTAAAAGCATGATCAAATATGGAAATACGGATCTTTGTTACTTTTTTTTTTTGAGACAACAGTCTCGCTCTGCTGCTCTAGGTAGAGTGCAGTGGCGTCAGTGTAGCTCACTGCAACCTCAAACTCCTGGGCTGCAAGAGATCCTCCTGCCTTAGTCTCCTGAGCAGCTGGGACTACAGGCACGTGCCACCACGCCTGGCTAATTTTTCTATTTTTAGCAGAGATGGCGTCTTGCTCTTGCCCAGGCTGGTCTCGAACTCCTGACTTGAAGCAATCCTCCCTCCTCAGCCTCCCATGTGTTACCATTTTTATATGGGGGAAAATAATTAACTGAGGAGATTGCTGTCTTCGAAATGAGTAAACCAAAGGTAACCAAATGTACACTGCTGGGTGACTGACTAATTCAACTTGAACCGACTTACTTCCTTCTTGCGTTTGTAACTTTATTGAAACAGTCAAATTTGTGGTTATTGGCAGTTAAAGAAGAGTGCAGCATTTGGAAGATTGGGAGCAGAGAATTGATAAGGCAGAGTTCTCAGGTTTGTAAAGAAGCCGAATGATGAAGAGCAGCCAGGGGAGGAAAATCACAGAAGGTCAAGGGGGTTACAGGAGGAGGAAAAAGGCTACCGGACTGGAACCTTGCCCCAGAATTCCTATATAAGAAAGGTTCTGTGACTGCTCTTCTGTGCAATTAAGTCCTGCTAGGAAGAAACATGTTGAAAGAAGCTTATTTTTAAAATACGCCAGCTTTTATACAAAGGCACTGTTGTGCTTTGTAGCTAGACTACAAATTTGTGTTTTAATGGTGTGAATCTATAAGTGAACGATGTAAACAATATTTAAGTAAATTCTAAGGTTAGCTTGAAATAGATTTTTTGTTTTTATTTCAATAGCTTTAGGGGGTACAAGTGGTTTTTGTTACATGGATGAATTGCATAGTCGTGAAGTGGGGCTTTCAATGTACCTGTCACCTAAATAGCATATGTCGTACCTGACAGGTATATTTTGATCCCTCCCCCTCCCCCCTCATGGTTAATTTCTGCCAAGACCACAGGAGCAATTTTTTTGTTTGTTTGTTTTAGAGAGTCTCACTCCGTTGCCCTGAGTAGCCCTGAGTAGAGTGCCGTGGCGTCAGCCTAGCTCACAGCAACCTCAAACTCCTGGGCTCAAGTGATCCTTCTGCCTCAGTCTCCCGAGTAGCTGGGACTACAGGCACACACCGCCACACCTGGCTAATTTTTCTATTTTTAGTAGGGATGGGGTCTCACTTTTGCTCAGGCTGGTCTCAAACTCCTGAGTTTAAGCAATCCTCCTGCCTCCGACTCCCAGAGTGCTAGGATTACAGGCGTGAGCCACTGCGCCCGGCTGATTTTTTTCTTTTAACTGTCACATACTTGAGTTTTGTGCCAAGCCCTGTGTATATTATGGACTGAATAGATAACAGAAATAGCATTGGTTGAACAATTAAAAGAGTACGTGAAATTCTGTTCTCCAGTTCACCACTTTTTAGTCTTACGATTCAAGCAAATGTCAGTGGGATTTTTAAAAAATGAGATTGTACTATTGCCTAAAATGTATGAAATGATGCTCGAAGGCTGGGTGTTGTGGCTCACGCCTATAATCCCAGCACTTTGGGAGCCTGAGGCTGGAAGATCACTTGAGGCCAGGAGTTTGAGACCAGGCTGGGCAATAGAGAGACCTGTCTCTACAAAAATTAAAAAATCAGCCAGGTGTGGCGGTGCACGCCTATAGTCCCAGCTACTCAGGAGGCTGAGGCAGAAGGTTGGCTTGAGCCCAGGAGATGGAGGTTGCACTGAGCTATGACTATGCCACTGCACTCTAGCCTGGGTGACAGAGTAAGACCCTGTTTCAAGAAAAAGAAAAAAAAAAAGCACCAATAAATTTGAGGAAGTACTGAATGGTGAACTGGGGCCTGGAGGCTTTGGGTAAATAGCTATTATAAACTGTTAAAACCGGGAAACTCCAGATTTAGTTCTCCATTGCTGAACCATGTCACAGAACTCTTCCTGTATGCGTGAATGCTCCTTGTCTTCACGTTGGATTAAGTTCAGCTGTAAGACAATTGGGGGTAGAGAGTTCTAGGCCATGAGAGCAGTGAGCATTTGTATTTCTTGTAACCTCATTAAGACTGATGTGGCAGATACCCCTCCCAAAGGGTTGAGTGTTGAGTAGATAAGAGGAATCATTTTTATTATATTAACCTCATGAGAGGGGGAGCGATCCAGAGACGGACAGGGAGTTAACACTTGCCCGTGACGGTTCTGCGGGCAGCTCTGAAGAAACCTGCAAAGCCTTGCACGGATCGAGCGTGTGAAGTACGACTGTAGGATTACTGAGAGGCTGAGAAGGAGATGAGACTTAAATGCGATCTGGGATCTAGGGAGGAAAGGGAAGATTGTGAGTTGCAGAAAGGCTTGGAGCACCTATTACGTGGAAAACATCAAGCTAGATACTGGATAACTCAGAGAAGGGAGGAAAAAGGAACAAAAGATTAGGAAAAAAGGGAAAGATTTATTTCTGGTTTTCACTGTTTCAATTTGCTTTTGGAAACTAACCATTCATGGAAATGGCATTTATTTTTGCCTACACCTAATAGGTGGATATTCAAGTAAAGGTGAAAACCTAGACAGAAGATAGTAAAATCCAGTCATCAAGTAACCAAAGAAAATCCTGATTTTTTTTCTTAAAGGATTAGACCTTTTGATTCCAAAACTAAAACTTCTTATTAAAAACAAATTTAAGCAATAGAGAAATAAATAATGAAGTTAATCTAGTCATTACATTTATTCAGAGCTAAGCAACAGTTTAGCTTATACTATCACTTTTTTTTATCAGACTTCCATGAGCACCAATACATTTTCTTCTGAAAGCTATTTTTTTTACTTAGCATTACATCTTCAACTTCTTTGCATGTCAAAACTTAGATCTATTTAGAATAATCTTAAAAATATTAACAGGATAACAACTACATTCAAGAATAAGATTCCCTATTTTCCTTATGTATTAGCCAAGGATGAATGACTTATTTCCCAAATATTCTCTCTGAAAACATTTCTGATATGAAGGGAAATACAAGTAGTTGAACAGGGAAGAGAGCTAAATTTTTGGTTCTTAACTCTCATCAGTATAACTTCATTCGCTTAAAAAAAACTATTCTGCTTATGTAAATTCACTGTTAAAAATATTCATAAAATATTAAAATGATATCATTACATAAAGTTACTTGCTTTTTCTACATAATGTATCACAGATAGCTTTCCATATCAGTAAATTTAGATCTGACTCATTTTAATTACTATGCAGTATTACAGATTTACTGCAATTTATTTAAGTTGTTTCTATTTCTGTTTTGGTAATTTGCAACTACAAACAACTAATGTTGCTATTAACAACTTGACATTAATTTTCTTTATTTTTCTTTTTTGTAGAGAAGGGTCTTGCTCTTGCTCTTGAACTCCTGGCCTCAAGCAATCCCACCACACCTGGCCTTTGACATTAATTTAAATAAATGTTAAGACATAGATGTTTTTTAAAATGAAAAAATGTTTTCATAAACAGAATAGAAAATTGGCTTGAAATTGCATATGATTTTTGGGTTGGTCATTCATTCCTTTTGTTCCTGCTGATTGCATGGCTAAATGAGAACTCATCACTGGCTACTTTATTAAAGAACTATTAGGTAACGGTGATTAAGAGGGAAAAAAGACCAGCCAGGAGCGGTTGCACATGGCTGTAGTCCCAGGTACTCTGTACTCCCAGAAGGCTGAGGCAGGAGGATTGCTTTAGTTCCCAAGTTCAGGAGCAGCCTGGGCAAGATAGTGAGATCTGTCTTCCAAGAAAAAAAAAAAAAAAAGAACAAACGAAAGAAAAAAGACACATAAGATATAATCTTTACATTCCAAAAACTTAATATATAGTTAATACCTAAGAAGGTAAAAGATCAGTCTTTGAGAATAAAGCTAATAAACATTAAAGCAAAATTTTTCACTGTGTAAGTAAGCCACCATCAGAAGAGGCTTGAAACAGTTGCCAATAAGACAATTCGAGAGGTGCAAACCTAATGTGTGGCTTTTCAGCTCATCCCTTTTTTTTTTTTTTTTTTTTTTGGTGATGGGATCACCAAGAACATAAGCTAATAAAATAGGACAAAAGGTAAAAAGGAAAATATAAATTTGCCTGCCAGCCTCTCCATGTTTTCACCTCCCTTCCCTTCCCTTAGAAAACCCTACTTTCTCCATTCTCTTCCTGAAGAAAGGTGGACGTTACTTCCAATATCATACTTTAGTTTTAAATTCGCTTTGATTTTTCAGCTTGTACTTCCCTTTCGGTTTGTAACTGAAGGAAAGAAGCAGGCTGGATTGAATTTGCCGGGTTTTCTGAATTTTACGCTATGGATTCAGAGCTCAAAAGTAACAGGCCTTGCTCAGTGGATTTCAAGCCTCCAGTTCTGGGGTGAAGGACAAGGTTAATTCTGCTCTAAATAATCCTACTATTCAGAAAACCTTGGGTCTACAGGAAAAAAACAGCCTGTGACTGCAAACCCAGTGGCAAAGGCAGACAACTGCCAGACGGGCAGGAAAATGGGGGAGGGCCTTTAGCAAATACTGCATGCCTCCTGGGGCCCCGAGGGCTGGACTCATGCGGGAGATAAAGGACATTTGTTAAATAAAGAAGTCAATTGGCCAGACAAAAGCTTCTGGCGCAGGAAGTTAGTTCGACTAAGGATACCAAAAAGTAGGAATTTGAATGGCTTCCTTGGTGTGAGGTTGCAGTGAAACCTCATTGAAAAGAAGCCGGAGGTGGTGAGCCTCTCCTTGGGCCATTCCTGGCTTCTGGGTGGTTGATGTAAACTCTTGGTCCTAAAAGAAAGTGTTCTTGAGAATTCTGAGAGGTTAAGCACCTGGAAATTACTTCAGTTTGATGGTAGCATCATGGTAGTACTACTTCCCGTCACACCACCAAGCAAGCCATTCAGAAACGGAAAAGCCCTCTTGCTACAAGGCGTCACCTGTGGCGTATGTATCTTGCTCTATAATCCTACCTTGCTCCCCCTCAATAAATTTCACCGCATTCTTGCCTTAAAAAAAAAAAAAAAAAGAAAGAAACAGAAAAGCTTACAGATCAAATGAAGATGCTAGAATCATAAAATAAACACGCATGGCACAATGCACAGGGAACAAGACAGGACACGTTAGCGTATTCGGGATAAAGCTCATTCGGGGCAGAAAGGGTAGTGATGTCCATTTGGCCTGTCTCTGATGCACCACCCATCTCCATTGGTGGTGTAGTCACAGCAACTAAGGACAAGGACCGAGGATGAGGACTGGAGATTGAATTAGGGCCGGGGCTCTGCAGAAGGAATGTGCCCGGACACAGTCTGTGTGAACATGGTCTACCAGAGACACAAAGGGGCAATTATATTCCAGGACACAGAAGCAGCTCTCCTTGCTTCAATGTGCAGCTGTAGAATTTATATGGATTGTTTGGGCTACACACATGTAGGGCTGGAATGGCCGACGTAAGAGGTGTGGATGTCACTTGCCCTCAGGTACACAGGGTATTCAGTGTCAGACTAACCAAGAGCGTTAGGTGCCTCTTGCTTCTTCCACCCCTTTTTGTGTTCTGTGCACGCGAGCTCTGCTTAGCTAAGTCTAAAATGTCTTACCGGTTCATAACTTGTCTATAATTAATGTGTCTTATGAGTTACGCAAATTCCATTTGTTTTCTCTTCTGTAGCCAACGTGAACATTCTCAGATAACACAGCAAATGGGCGTTACAGCAGCTTAGCCAGACAGTAGAATTAACAAGAATAGAAGCCGTACATAGAATTCAGAAAGTTAATTCTTAGCCTCTCCTGCATCCGAAATCTCATTTCTTCATTTCTGGTTTTTTTTTTAACTTTTTTTATTTTTATTTTTTCAATAGAGATTGCTCCTTTTGATCCAAATTTCATTTCTTAATTCTCAAATTCTTCCTCAGCCTCTCAGTAATCCTGCAATCATACCTGACATTCTCAAGCTGTGCAAGGCTCTACATGCCCACAGAGCCGCCACACACAAGGTGACCTCCCAGTTGGTCCCTCATCCATCCCTATCTCATGAGGTCGATAAAAATGGTTGCTTTGACCTACTCAGATGCTACCTTCTACGGGGGGGGGGGGGAGCCCTTGTTTTAAATATCTGCCATCTCTGTCTTTGTCAGGATAAGAGAAATATGACTGTTACTCTTTACTCTTAGCAATGGCTCTTTCCTTTTTTAAAAAAAAATTTTCTTGCAGTTCTATAAGTCAGAACACTCTGCCTTGTCTCGTGTTGCTTGCATCTTCCAAAAGAACAGTGAGTAATAAAGTGAGTTCTGACTTGGAGGGAAATACCTTGAGGAGTACTTTACGTTTTTCAGCACCCCATTATTAATACATGAGAAAATATTTATAAACCGTATTTCACTTGATCCTTAAGAGATCCTCTGAGATTAACTACCATTTGTGCGTAAGGAAACTAAAAGTCTGGAAGCTTAAATAGCACATCCGATGTTGTATCGCCTTCCCGTCACAGTCAGAGTTGACTGTCACCTACCCTGTCTCCATTAAGAAACTGCCCTGTCCCTCTTCAATCCCCTGTAATTCATTTTCTGTCCCTACTGAACCGTAGTGATACATTAAGCTAAAATTTAAAAATTTAATTTAAAAAATTACATTTAATTTAAAAAAATTTTTTTAAATCACTTTAAAATTCATCCTTAATCAGTTCGTTCAACAAATATTTGTTCATACTTACTAGGTATCAGCTATTTTGCTGGGTGTTGAGGTTATAGAGCAAAATAGACATGGATTCCTGTCTTCATGCAGACAACATAAATGGTTAAATTCTTTGACTTTGGATATTATCTTACTTGACTCTTTCTAAACTAACATTTATTTATCCCAGTACTGTGGCTATTTGGGTCATAGTACTGTACCTAATGCCATGATAACCACTTTAAATGTATAATTATCTTGTTTAATTTTCATAAGACAAAATGAGATATTGTTATCCCATTCTAGACGATGAATGTTAGAGCATGAGAATAGCTTCCCAGTGAACACACACCCAAGATCTGATTCTAGAACCCATAATCTTAGCTGTAAGTCTATACAAATTTCTTTCCATTTCAGAGCCCTGACAACACCTCCATTTTTAGTATTTATATTAATATTTATATTTATTTCTAATCACACTATTTTGTTTTAAAAAAATAATTCTTGGCCATGTGTGATGGGTCATATCTGTAATACTAGCACTTTGGGAGGCCAAGGAGAGAAGATAGCTTGAGGCCAAGAGTTTAAGACTAGCCTGGGCAACACAGTCAGACCCCATCTCTGCAAAAAAATGGAAAAATTAGCCAGGTGAGGTGGTGCACCTGTAGTCCCAGCTACTTGGGAGGCTGAGGCAAGGAGGATCGCTTGATCCCAGGCGTTCGAGGCTGCTGTGAGTTGTGAAGATGCCACTGTACTCCAGCCCAGGCAACAGTGAGACCTTACTTCTTACAAACAAACAAACAAAAACCAATTCTCCATTCCCTAGGCATCTGAATGCCTCTCCCATCTTTACTTTGCAGCCTTTGTACGGGCTTCTCTTCCTTCACTAACGCTATGCAGAGTGGTGTTTCTTAGGATTCTGTCAACAGACCTGTCCTAGTCTCAGTCTTCCTGCTTGGCCTGCTTTTCACTAGCTCCTCCATGCCCCTAGGCTCATTCTGTTCCCAAATCTGAACTTGCAGTGCTCAGGTCCCACAGACACATCTGCCTACTTGGTGTCTCCATTCATAGTGGCCTGTTTCAGAGACTTCAGTTTCCTTATGTGTAAAATGAAGATGAGTAATCATTTTCTTATATTGTTGTGGTAAGCATCGGTGCTGATGTACATAAAAGACCTCTCAGATCAGCATTCGGTAAATGGTAACCGCAAATCTCATGGAAATTTCACTAGCATCTCAACCTAATGCGCCCCAAATCAAACCCATTATTTCCTTCCCTGTCTCCTCTTTCAGCATTCGCTGCGCTGGTTCCTGGCACTGTAATCCACCCTATTACTGTAGCCAGACACCTGGCAGTAATCCTGGGATAGTTCCTTTCTTTCACTTGCTATATACAAGCAGTTACTACTCAAGTCTACCTCTTAAATATATTCCAAACCAATCACCAGGTTTTCATATTAGTTATGGTGTACTGAGCGACTAGTGTGTAATGCATTTTTTTTAGACTTCTCTGTATATTCATACAAAGAAATAGAAGCCAAGAGCTTAAGCAACATGCCAAGGTGATATACTGATTGTATGTATTAGAATCTGGATTTGAACTCTTAATTACTTGACTCCAAACCCCCAGATGTTCCTCTCTGCTACACTGTGTTATGTAGCTTTGAAATGGTCCCAAACACTTACATAGTTTGATGTTTTGGAGTGAACTTGCCACTCCCTTTGAGAGTCTGACGTCAGATCCCACGTATGAGAACTTGGAGTGAACTCCTCCCTTCCCTACGGAATGTTAGCCTTAAACCGTATCAGACCCCCACATGCGAGTTACTGACCTCAACTACTGAACTTCAAACGTACGTATCAACTCCAGAGTTTGACAGACACTTTGAGAGCTTAGGCAGCGGCAGAGCAGCGCTCTGTTGGCTGCTTCTCTGAAGATCAAGACGGGTGCTGCATGCAACAGGCTGCGCTCTGCCGGTGCTGAGAGCTCAGGCTGCAACAGGGCGACACCTGCTAGTCTTGGAGCTAATCTTTGAAGGTTCATGACACCAGCACCGCCCTTAGCACCAAGGGACCTCGTTTGGGGAAGATGTCCACAAGGGTGGTCAGAGCAGCTTCTCCTGAGAGCTCCTCCTATAAAGGCACAGCTCAAACTTTGATTAGACTTTACTTTCCAGAGAGGCCTGCTTCCATCCTAACTGAGCAACTGGACTTATTCTCCAATTCATTAACTATGTGGTTAATGTATCTCATCAATTTAAATATAAGCAATGCTTCGACAGGGGTTGACTGTTGAGTGTATCCATGGGAGATTAGTTCACACTACTCTCCCCTTCTTTAAGCATTGTGAGCCTAAGAAAAAAAGTGTCTTTGTATGGGAATAAACTACGTGCCTGGCCAATCACCTTTAACTCACAAGTCATTTAAGACTTGGGGGCTGGGCGCGGTGGCTCATGCCTGTAATCCTAGCACTCTGGGAGGCCGAGGCGGGTGGATCCCGCAAGGTCAGGAGTTCGAGACCAGACTGAGCAAGAGCGAGACCCCTGTCTCTACTAAAAATAGAAAGAAATTGGCTGGACAACTAAAAATAGAAAAAATTAGCAGGGCATGGTGGCACATGCCTGTAGTCCCAACTACTCTGGAGGCTGAGGCAGGAAGATTGCCTGAGTCCAGGAGTTTGAGGTTGCTGTGAGATAGGCTGACGCCACAGCACTCTAGCCCGGGCAACAGAGTAAGACTCCGTCTCAAAAAAAAAAAAAAAAAAAAAGACTTGGTGTATTTTATATCCACAGATCTCTCTACACAAACACATATGTGTGGTGTGTGTGTGTATGTATATAAGCAATTCATATATTGTTTCAATTACTGAAGCATTGATTATATTTAAATCATGAAGCCAGTTTACAAATGCAAAAAAAACTTGGAACGTAATATCAACAATATTATGTATTGTGTGAAAAAATTTAACTTTTATCAACTTGCATATCACATATGAACTAGTTTGATTCCTGAGGAGAGACAGAACAATTTGCAGAAATTATCTGACTTACCTTGTTTAGTTGTAGGTCATAAGACCCCCTTTCCAGAGAGAGGGTCCTGCCCTGTGCCCAGAAGGAAGGAATGCTGCATGGAGAGGCCAAGAAGAATCCGCGCAGACAGGCCTTGCTGGGTCTCCCCATCAGTCTGTCAGCAGTAGGTCACGCCCTTTTTGTCTAATCGTATTTCTACATGGCTGTCCATACTTTGTTAAGCCCAAGCATAAAAATGGACAGGCTGGTCTGAGTGCAATGGTATTTACAACTAATTGTTCACAGCCAGTTACAGATTGTTTCTTCCCCACTCCCAACTGCTTCACTTGACTAGCCTTAAAAAAAAAAAAGGCAAATTTCCCTAGTATCTTTGGGTCTTCATTCTGAAGGCTCCTGTGTCATGTAAAACTGCGATCAAATAAAATTGTATGACTTTTCTCCTACTAATTTGCCCTTTGGTTCTTTTTTTTTTTTTTTTTTTTTTTTTTGAGACAGAGCCTTACTCTGTAGCCCGGACTAGAGTGCCGTGGCATCAGCCTAGCTCACAGCAACCTCAAACTCCTGGTCTCAAGTGATCCTCCTGTCTCAGCCTCCCAAGTAGCTGGGACTACAGGCATGTGCCACCATGCCCAGCTAATTTTTTCTGTATATTTTTTAGTTGTCCAATTAATTTCTTTCTATTTTTAGTAGAGACGGGGTCTCACTCTTGCTCAGGCTGGTCTGGAACTCCTGAGCTCAAAGGACCCACAGCCCTCGGCCTCCCAGAGTACTAGGATTACAGGTATGAGCCACCGCGCCCAGCCTAATTTACCGTTTGTTAGTTGATTTTCAGGAAGCCTTCAGAGGGCACAAGGGAACATTGCCCTTTTCCCCTAAATAACTAATACTGAGATTTTTGTAATTATGGAGCTCCAAACTCATAAACTAAATATGGTACCAAAAAAAAAAAAGCATTAATGGTATAAATATTTTAAAATCAATCATGAAAGTACTAGAGGAATGTAATGAACTATTTGTATAATTATGAATGTCCTATGTAAGCCAGGAAACCCATAAATCAGAAGGCAGATATTCCTAGCCTCAAAGTCATAGTAAAGATTGAAAATGTTTAGGGCTGATGAAGTTGTGGATAAGTGGGCACTCTTATGTAAAGTTTGGAGGCAGAGTAAATTGGTACGTCCTTCAACAGGTCACTGTTGCTGAAAAAAAAACTGGCATGTCCTTCTAAAACGCAATCAGACAAAAAGGTGTGTAAATGAAAATAGTACTAAAATATATATATATATTTTTGTAATCCCACAGGGGAGCAAAAATATATATAATATATTTTAAAATCTAAATGTCCATCAATAGGACTTTGTTTAAATATCTTCTGATATATTTGTATATTGGAGTATTTATGCCGCCATAAAAAGTAAAAAAGAAGGGATAGATTTCAATGGATGGGAAAAAAAATCTATTATTCACTAAGGTAAAAAGGCAAGGTATTTTATGCGTTACAGTGATTCCATTCATGTCATATACAGACATAAATAAATCACGGAAAGATAGTGTTAGAGAGAGATATGTAAGGAGTAGTTGTCTCCAGGAAATAGAATTATGAGGGAATTTTTACTTTCTGTAACTGAAATTTTTTAGAGCATATATTATCAGACAAAAATGATAGATATCTCTATTTGGGAAAAATAAGAATAGCCTCCATGGAAATAAATAATTGTTAGTAAAAGTAACATTTCCATGAACATTTTGAAATATGAAAGTAGCTCAAGTACTTGTGTTATTACCTTTAGGGAAGGCTAGAATCCTGGAACTCTGGCTTTTGAAACATGGATTGGACTAAGTCTTACTTTGGGCAAAGCCAACGAAGCCCACGTTAAACTGACTTGGAGGGTCACACTTCCCCCTAGTGGTCCACTGTTGCCCTGGGCTCACCAATCTCCCAATTTAGAATATTTGGGGTTTCCTTTTTTGTTTTTTGTTTGTTTGTTTGCTTGCTTGTTTTTTGTTTCTTTGTTTGTTTGTTTTTTAGTTGATTCAGCAGGTCAGTTGTTACACACTCCTTAGCAGATTCTGACTTCCACGGCCACCGTCCTGCTTCAGGAAGTTTCTTAACCATCATCGTATGTTCAGGGAGAAGGGAATGGATGGATGCCCAGACCTACTTCTCAACTGCATGTGGTTCAAGACAGAAATCAATTCACAATGATGGATTAGATATACACAGATATACCTGATGAACTAGGGGGTCTCCTAAATGGAATCATCTGGAGGCCCTGAGAAAAAAATTGAATGAAAAATCTCAGCAGAATTAATGACACTTGCTTTCACAAGTGATTCATAGTGGTTATAAACCAAACAGTAAAGACAGACATGAAAAAGTTCTGGGTGGAGAGTGATTAGGAATTATAATGGGATATAAATTGCTGAGGACATTGAGCAAAAAGATCTGTTGTTATAGGGTTTAAATGAAAGAATATCGGTCTTGTTCATCTTGTATCAGATGGAAGATTGGGTCGGGGAGGGAGGAGAAGCAGAGGCTAAAACACAAACCCAAATGTTCTACTTCAAAATGTACTGGGCGAATATGACCAAACCTCCAGCTGTACCATATTAATTAATGCCATAAATTCATTCGTTTACTCAACAAATATTTATTAAGCATGCTATCTGCTATAGGCCCTTTTTTTTAGGCAGGGTCCCAGGCTAGAGTGCAGTGGCATCATCATAGGTCACTGCAACCTCAAACTCCTGGGCTCAAGTGATTCTTCTCCCTCAGCCTCCCAAGTAGCTGGAAATACAGGTGTATAGGTGTACCCAACCACGCCAGGCTAATTTTTCTATTTTTTTGTAAAGACCAGGTCTCAGCCTTGCTCAGGCTGGTCTTGAACTCCTAGCCTCAAGCAATACTCCTGCTTCGGCCTCCCAAAGTGCTACGATTACAAGCATGAGCCACCGCACCGGGCCCCAATTTTTATATTAATCATTCTCTTGCTTCCCTTTCTCTTTTATCACCTATTTGATTTTTATTGTTTCTTTTTTTAATCTTCTTTTATTTTTTTCCAATTCCAACAAGCACCAGAAAACCATTTAGTTTTTAAAAATTGTGTAACTAACCCATAAGTGTGTATAGAGAGAGCCACTGTTGAACAAAGGCCAACGGGAGAAGTTGTTTCTGGGTCATAGTGTTGGCTTCAGCTTCCTCAACAGTTTACAAGAGATCCTTGTGGAGATTTATGAACAAGGTCATGAATTAGGTGAGGGAAATTCAGAGCTCACTAAAATGAGAATATCTGGCACAGTTACAGCATGGGACAGTGTGGGGCATCCAACAAGATGACCATGGGGAGGTGGGCTCCTGGATCTACCTCCATTCTTTAGGAGTAGGTCACAGCAAATCTTCTGTGGGGGTTAAATCTTGGGTTGAAAACTTGATATTGTAAATATTATGTTGTAATGATTCTGGATTCTGTTGTATTCTCCTGGGGACTTTTGCTTTTTTTTTTTTTTTTTTTGGTTCTTGTAGGCCAACTTTGTCTTCCTGTCTACGCTGTTGAGTGAACTGTACAGCATTTGTGTGCTTTTGAACCCTTTATGTTTAAAGAGTTTTTAAAAATGCATATTTTATCCAGTTATCATTGCTATCTGTTGGAGGGTTCTTATGATTACTTCATTCCACTGCCATTCTAATTCCCTAATTTTTTTTTTTTTTTTTTTTTTTTTTTGAGACAGAGTCTCACTCTCTTGCCTGGGGCGAGTGCCATGGCGTCAGCCTAGCTCACAGCAACCTCAAACTCCTGGGCTCGAGCGATCTTACTGTCTCAGCCTCCCGAGTAGCTGGGACTACAGGCATGCGCCACCATGCCCAGCTAATTTTTTCTATATATATTTTTAGCTGTCCAATTAATTTCTTTGTATTTTTGGTAGAGACAGGGTCTTGCTCTTGCTCAGGCTGGTCTCGAACTCCTGAACTCAGAACTATCCGCCCGCCTCGGCCTCCCAGAGTGCTAGGATTACAGGCGTGAGCCACCGCGCCCGGCCTTAATTCCCTAATTTTATAAATTAAAAAATGAATCCTTGGAGGCTTAAGTTGTAACAAAGCACTCAACTATCAAGTAGCAGGTCCTGGCTTCCTTCCCAAGAGCACAAAACGGAACGGTGGTGAGGGAGACTGACTGAACACTGGAGAAACCTGGCAAACCTGACAGCCCTACCTTAGCCAGGTGATCGCGGTCGGCATCAACAATGATAGGCATGTTGACGGTATGCACCCGTGCTATGATGTGATGAAAATGACATTTTACTTCTGTGACCCTCTTTCCCAAAACCCATAATCCCAGTCTAGTCACAAGAAAAGCATCAGACAAATTCTAATAGAGGGCATCCTACGAAATACCTGACAAGTACTCCTCAAACCGCCAAAATCATCAAAAACAAGAGAAGTCTGAGACTGTCACAGCCAAGAGGAGCCTGAGGAGACATGACAACTGAATGCAATGTGGTGTCCTGGATGGGATCCTGGGACAGAAAAAGGGCGTTAGGTAAAAACTAAGGGAATCTGAATGAACTGTACACTTTCATTAAAAATATATCAATATTAGTTCATTAATTGTAACAAACATACCATGCTAATACGCTAATAATGGGGGAAAATTAAATTTAAAAAATTATTGATTTCACACCAAAAGCATAATCCCTAAAAGGAAAAATTGATAAATTATGTCTCAACAAAATTGAAAACTTTCGCTCTGTGAAAGATCCTATTAAAAGGAGGAAAAGGCTGGGCGCGGTGGCTCACGCCTGTAATCCTGGCCCTCTGGGGGGGGCCATGGCAGGAGGACAGCTTGAGCTCAGGTTTTTTTTTTTTTGAGACAGAGTCTCTGTCTCCTGGGGCGAGTGCCGTGGCGTCAGCCTAGCTCACAGCAACCTCAAACTCCTGGGCTCGAGCAATCCTACTGTCTCAGCCTCCCGAGTAGCTGGGACTACAGGCATGCGCCACCATGCCCGGCTAATTTTTTTTCTATATATATTTTTTTAGCTGTCCAGTTAATTTCTTTGTATTTTTGGTAGAGACGGGGTCTCGCTCTTGCTCAGGCTGGTGAGCTCAGGTTTTTGAGACCAGCCTGAGCAAGAGTGAGATCCCCCTCTCAACTAAAAATAGAAAAATTAGCCAGGCGTGGTGGCACATGCCTGTAGTCCCAGCTACTAGGGAGGCTGAGGGTGGAGGGTCGCTTGAGCTCAGGAGTTTGAGGTTGCTGTGAGCTATGATGATGCCACTGCACTCTACCTGGGATGACAGAGCAAGACTCTGCCTCAAAAAAAAAAAAAAAAAAAAAGGATGAAATGACATACTGGGAGAAAATATTTGCAAATCACATATCTGACAATGGACTTGTATCTCGAAAATATAAAGAAGTCTCAAAGCTCAAATTTTAAAAAACTCAATTAGAGGCCAGGCGCAGTGGCTCACGCCTGTAATCCTAGCACTCTGGGAGGCTGAGGTGGGTGGATCGTTTGAGCTCAGGAGTTCAAGACCAGCCTGAGCAAGAGCGAGACCCCGTCTCTACTAAAAAAATAGAAAGAAATTATCTGGACAACTAAAAATATATAGAAAAAAAAAAAATTAGCCGGGCTTGGTGGCGCATGCCTGTAGTCCCAGCTACTCGGGAGGCTGAGGCAGCAGGATCGCTTGAGCCCAGGAGTTTGAGGTTGCTGTGAGCTAGGCTGATGCCACAGCACTTACTCCAGCCAGGGCAACAGAGTGAGACTCTGTCTCAAAAAAAAAAAAAAAAAAAAAAACTCAATTAGAAAATAGGGGATATAAAAATTAATTTAAAAAATGGATCAGAGAATTCACAGTAGACTATATTGAAAATAATGATTATGAAAATATATCTATACTTGTGTGATACAGCTAAAAACTGTGCTTTAAGGGAATTTATAGCTTTAAATTTGTATCAGAAAAGACAAAAGGTTGAGACTCTGATCTCAAGAAGTTGTAAGAACAGCAAATTAAGCCCCAAGAAAGTAAAAAGAAGACGTTATTCAGTTGACATTTGAACACCATTTTGCTGGTTAGAGAATCACTTAATTGACCAGGAATTCAGGACTGTTGACCTATGCTTTATTCCTTGAAACAGTGCAAGGAATTTTTTGTTTGTTTGTTTGTTTGTTTATAGGGTCTCACTCTGTCACCGAGGCTGGAACTCCGGGGCTTAAACAATCCTCCTGCCGCATTCTCTCGAGTAGCTGGGATTATAGGTGTGAGCAATAACTGCTCCTGGTTAATGTTTTACATTTTTTTGTTGAGATGGGGCCTTGCTCTGTTGCCCAGGCTGGTCTTGAACTCCTGGCTGCAAGCAATCCCCCTGCCTTGGTCTCCCAAAGTGCTAGGATTACAGGCATGAGCAACGAAGCCCAGGAGGTTAAATTTTTGTTCTAGACAAATGTTTGAGAAATTTTTGCACATGGACAGTGTCTTTTTATAAAATATGTTTACTTTGTACCAACTTATTTAGGCTTTCTTAGAATGGTCTTGTCATTCCTGGACCCAAAGCACTCCCTGGCTTCTACAATATTCATGCTCTGTTTCACCCTGTCAAAGCCCACATGCTTGCCATCCAACCATTATGTCTTGGCAGTACAGATAAAAAATTGAGAACCATTTGTGTTGGGTCCATCATTTGCCATAGCCAAGATGCCAGGACCTATATGCTTCAAGATGAAGTTCTCGCTGGGCACAGTGGCTCATGCGTGGGAGGCCAAGCATTCTGGGAAGCCAAGGTGGGAGGATCACTTAAGGTCAGGAGTTAGAGACCAGCCTGAGCAAGAATGAGACCCCGTCTCTACTAAAAAATAGAAAAAAAATTAGCAGGGCGTGGTAGCACATGCCTGTGGTCCCAGCTACTTGGGAGGCTGAGGCAGGAGGATCACTTGAGCCCAGGAGTTTGAGGTTGCTGTGAACTATAATGATGCCACTACACTCTACCCAGCGGACAGAGCAAGACTCTGTCTCAAAAAAAAAAAAAAAGACATTGAATAAAAACTAAGTTTTGTCTTCGTTATTTTTTTTCTAGTTTGTTCATTTTCTCATTGATTTTTGTTGTTTTCTTAATTTTCTTTCTATTTCTTATTTGGGGTTTAATTTGCTTGTCTTTTTTTTTAAGCTTGATAAAGAGAAAATGGATATAGTTTATTTTAATCTTTATTTTTAATGTAATCATTTAAAGCTATAAATTTCTCTCAAAGCACTGATTTAGCTGCATCCCTAATTTTAATATATTGTATTTTATAATATTTATTTAGAAATATTTTACAATTTTCCTTGTGATTTTTTTTAATGTGTGGATTACTTAAAAGTTTCTTCTCAATTTCCAAGTACTTTGTGATTTTCTAATCACGATGTTATTATTGATATCTAATTAATTCTGTTGCTCTCAGAGACTATATAAGCTATCATTGTTTTAAAATTTACTGAGACTTGTTTTATGGCCTATCGCATGTTGTTTTTTCAGTAGCTTGGATTACAGGCATGTGCCACTGTGGCTGGCGCTTCTTCTCATATTTTTAAACTGTTTTTGATGTAGGCATATTTATAGGCATTAGGTTTTCCTGAAGTATCGATTCATTTTGTCATTGATTTTTTTAAAAGATTATTTTATCATCCTATTGTTCTCTTTTAATACTTCTTTTCTTGAAGTATATTTTCTCTGATATTCTCTCATTCTGTTTGGAACCCATGACAACCAGGTTTTCAACCATATCACTCCACCAAAACTGCTCCTGTCAGACCCCTAATGAGCCCCATATTGCTAAATCCAGTGGCAATTCTCAGTCCTTATCTTACTTGACCGTAAGGAGCAAATCAGCCTTCCCATAATAAAAATAACTCTAAGTCACGTAGTGAGATAAAAATTCAATTAACAGAAAACACGCTTAATGTTTAACTCCTTTGGATAAACATTATAATACATTTATAGATATTAATGTTAAACTCTTCTTCGTCCTTTAAACACTGTTATTTATTTTATTTTATTTATTTTTTTTAATTTTGTGAACTGTGACTCAGGAGATATTTCTTTTATTTCAACTATATATTTGACCTGTTTTCTTTTCTTTCCTTTTTTATTTTTGAGACAGAGTCTCGCTCTGTCACCCTGGCTAGAGGGCAGTGATGTCATCGTAGCTCACAGCAACCTCAAACTCCTGGGCTCCAGTGATCCTCCTGCCTCAGCCTCCTGAGTAGCTGGGACTGCAGGCATGTGCCAAGACACTTGGCTAAGTTTTCTATTTTTAGAAGAGATGGGGTCTCACTCTTGCTCAGGCTGGTCTCAAACTCCTGAGCTCAAGTGATCCTCTTGCCTAGGCCTCCCAGAGTGTTAGGACTACAGTCATAAGCCACCACACCCAGTCTTGACCTCTTTTCTAAAAGACTTTATCAGTATGCCTTTCATTTATATACACATACATACACACACACACACACATATATAATCAGTATACCTTTCCAATAACCTTTGAGGAGTTTGCTAACTTATGATAAGGTCTACCTTTCCCTTACCTGCTAAGAATCAAAAGTCTAATCTTCCATACTGGGTGTCATGAAGCCCCTCTTTCCCTATTGATTATGAGGCAAATCTTGGAGGGGTCTTTGGTATATTCATGTATATAAAGCAGAGCTTATAATTTTAATTTAAAAGCCTGTGGTGCTGGTCCCTAGGTCCTGTCTGGTAAGCATTTTGCTTACCTCCTATACTGTAGTTCTCATAAATGACAATGTTTTATTTCTAATTTGTTTCTGTGGTCTTTTCCCACAGAAAATTGGCATACTCTTGGAAGAATCTGGAACAACAGACCCTGAGAATAGAGGAAGTGGGGTTCCAGGATTTGACCAAGTGTTTTATATCTCGAGCCAGGGTGTGGATGAGTAGTCGGGACTGGGAACCATTGCTTTACTGGGCTGTGTTCGGAAAGATGATGAAAGCTCTAAGTTCCGCCTTTTACGTTGGGCAACTGTCTCAGCCTCTCCAAACCTCAGTTGCCCTATCTGTAATATGGGAATAACTGCCCTTTCTATTTCAGAGTTTTTGTAAAAGTAGATATGCAGTTGCTTTGTAAACTACAGGCAGCCATACATGTGTTATTTATTATTAATAAGTAATGCCATGGGTGGGCAGTGACCCTATAGGGCAGAATTAAGTATGTTTCCATTAAGAAATCAAGGCCAGTTCCTGCTAAGGGAGACTGTTGAAGGTAAGATTCCTAGGACCCTTCTTCCTCACTCCATATACTTGTTTTGTTTTTTTGTTTTATTTATTTATTTATTTTTGAGACTGGGTCTTGCTCTGTCGCCAGGCTGGAGCGCAGTGGCGTCACCATAGCTTATTGCAATCTCAAACTCTTAAATGCCTGGGCTCCAGCAATCCTTCTGAGTAGCTGGGGCTACAGGTGTGCACCACTGCCTGGCTAATTTTTTAATTTTCTGTAGAGACAGGGTCTCCTTTTTTTTTTTTTTT